>PVJO010020669.1:0-31511 GCA_004026905.1 Hystrix cristata
CGCCAGCCCGCTTGCCTCGGATCCAGCAGACTATAGACTGAAACCTCTGCAGACTGTGAGCTAATAAACCTTTCTTCCTCTAACTTTGGGTGTTGGGTATTCTGTCCCAACAACGAGAGAAAAGTAACTAAAACAAGGACATAAAAAATTATTCACAGAAGTAATGACAAAAACCCTCCCAAGCATGAGAAAAGAATTTGACACACAGATACATGAGGCAAATAGAACCCCAATTACCCATGACCAAAATAAATCTATGCCAAGACATATAATAACCAAGATCCCAGAAATTCAACACAAGAACAGGATACTGAAAATTGTTAGAGAAAAGAAATGAATCACCTATAAAGGAAAGCCCATCAGAATCACAGCAGACTTTTCTACACAAACCCTTAAGTCAAGGAGAGCCTCCTGGAGAAAAGTATTTCAAGCCTTAAAAGAAAACATTATCCAACCCAAATTAATGTAACTGGCAAAACTATCTTTCAAATTCAATATTGAAATAAGATACTTTCATGACAAAGAACAACTGAAGAAATTCATGGCCACCAAAACAGTTCCACAGAATATATTGAAGGATATCCTCAAAAGGGAAAAAGGAGACTATAGTTCCAAGGACATTAATAAAATTAACCCACCAGGCAAGGTAAGTAGTTGAACAGAGGGAAAACATGGAACCAACAACAGAACCAGATTATGACAAAGATAAATCAATACATAACAGTTACAACCATTAATGTACATGGTCTCAACTCACCAATCAAAAGACACAGATTGGCAAAATGGATCAAGAAATAGGATCCATCAATATGCTGCATACAAGAAACACATTTAACCCAAAAAGAAATCCATAGACGTAAAATCAAAGGATGGAAAAGAGTATTCCATGCAACAGGAGCCAAGAAAAAAGCAGGGATAGCTGTCCTAATCTCAGACAAAGTGAATTTCAAGCCAAGTCTGATCAAGAGGGACAAAGAAGGTCACTACATATGTGTTAAAGGAAAACTCTAAGAGGAAGAGATAGCAATCATTAATACTTATACACCAAATACTACAGCATCTAGCTACATACAACAAATATTAATGGACATGAAAAATCAAATAGACTAACACAATTCTAATGGGAGACCTCAACACCGCACTGTCACAAATAGACAGATTAACTAGACAAAAAAAAATTCAACAAAGAAATATCAGAACTGAACCAAATCTGTGAACAAATGGACTTAGTAGATGTCTACAGAGTGTTCCACCCCATGACATCAGAATACACATTCTTCTTTGCTGCACATGGGACATTCTCCAAAATAGAACACATACTAGCTCATAAAACCTGCTTAAGTAAATGCAAAGGAACTGAAATTATCCCATACATATTATCAGTTCATTGAAATTGGAGATCAATGGCAACAGAAAGCAAAAAAAAAACTACATAAACTCATGGAAATTAAATAACATCCTTCTGAATAACATCAGGCTCAGAGATGAAATTTAAAAAGAAATTACACAGTTTATACAATTAAATGATAATGCTAATACAACATACCAGAATTAACTAGTATGAGACATAATGAAAGCAGTGCTAAGAGAGAAATTTATAGCACTGAATTCCCACATCAGGAAGACAGAGTGAGCTCAAGTAAACAACCTAATGCTGAGCCTCAAATTTCTAGAAAAAGAAGAACAAATCAAACCCAAAGCTTCTACAAGATAGGCAATCATAAAGGTAAGAGTTGAAACTAATGCAATTGAGACTAAGAAAACAATATAAAAAAATCAATGAATGAAAGAGTTGGTTCTTTGAAAGACTAAATAAAATTGACAAACCCTTTGCCAATCTTATCAAAAAAGGAAAGAAAAGACTCAAATCCATTCAATTAAAAATGAAAAGAGCAAAGTATAACTGACCCTACAGAAATCCAAAAGTTCATCAGTACCCACTTCAAGAACCTATACTCAAACAAGATCAAAAACACTGAAGAAATGGACAGCTTCTTATGCACATGAGTTACCAAAGCTGAAAGAAGAAGAAATAAAAACACTAAATACCAATGTCAGCCATAGAAATTGAAGAGGTAATTAAAATTCTACCAACAAAGAAAAGCTCAGGTTTTGACGGATTCACAGCTGAATTCTACAAGAAATTTAGAGATCTAATGGCACTCCTCCTCAAGACCTTTAATGAAATTGAAAGGGAAACAATACTCCCAAAATCATTCCTGGAAATAAGCACCACTCTGATACTAAAACCAGAAAAGAATCCCACCAAAAAAGCAAACTACAGAGCAATTTCCCTAATGAACATAGATGCAAAAATTCTCCATAAGATACTGGCAAACAGAATGCAACAAATTATCAAGAAGATTATACACTATGACCAAGTAGGATTCGTCCCAGGGATGCAGGGATGGTTCAACATACAAAAATCAATAAATGTAATACACCATATTAACAGAGTCAAGGACAAAACCACATGATCATCTCAATAGATGCAGAAAAAGCATTTGACAAAATCCAACACCCATTCATGATAAAACCTCACAGAAAGGAATAGACGGTCTATATCTCACTCTGATAAAAGCCATGTATGACAAAACCAATGGCCAACATTATACTAAATGGTCAAAAATTTAAAGCTTTCAGTCTAAAATCTGGAACAAAACAAGGATGTCCAGTATCACCACTCTTATTCAATATAGTTTCAAATATTAGCCAGAGAATTTAGGCCAGAGAAAGAAATAAAAAGAATAAAGGTAGGAAAAAAGAAGTTAAATTTCATTATTTGCAGATGACATGATACTCTACATAGAAGACCCCAAAACTGTACCAAAAGACTTCTAGATTTAATAACTAAGTTCAGTCATGTAGCTGGATACAAAGTCAACACTCAAAAATCAATAGCATTCCTGTACACAAATAACAGGCTCACTGAGACAGAAATCAGGGAAACCACACCTTTCACAATAGCAACCAAAAAAAAAATGAAGTACCTATGAATCAATCTAAGGAAATAAAAAATCTGTACATTGAAAACTATAGTACTCTGAAAAAAGAGATTGAAGAAGATATCAGAAAATGGAAAGATATCTTGTGTTCTTGGATAGGAAGAACCAATATAATGAAAATGGCCATACTTCCTAATTTACTATACAGGTTTAATGCCATTTCAATCAAAATACCAATAGCATACTTCAGAGGGTTAGAGAAATCAATCATGAAATTCATCTGGAACCAGAAGAGACCAAGAATAGCAAAAACAATCCTGGGCAATAGGAGCAAGGCAGAAGGCATCACGGTCCCTGACCTGATTTTATACTATAAAGCTACTGCAATAAAAACATGATACTGGCAGAAAGACGGACCCAAGGACCAATAGAACAGGCTAGAAAATACAGAAACACCTCCAAACACACTCAAATACCTCATCTTCAACAAAGGAGCCAAACACCTTCACTGGAAGAAAGACAGCCTCTTTAATAAATGGTGCTGGCAAAACTGGCTTGCCACCTGCCATAAACTGGACACATGTCTTTCACTATATACTAAGCTAAAATCAAAGTGGATCAGAGATCTAAATATTAAAACAGAAACACTAAATCTGCTAGAAGACAGACTAGGAAGAACTCTTGAAGACATAGGTATAGGCAAAAAGTTTATGGACAAAACTCAGACTGCATAGGAAATAATACAAAGAATTAGCAGTTGGACCCATATCTTATTAAAAGCTTTTGCATAGTGAAAGAAATCACCAACAGAGTGGGACAAAAACCCACAGAGTAGGAAAAAAATTTTTCTAGCTCTTCTTCAAAGTTCTAACATCTAGAATACATAAAGAACTAAAAAAAAAAAATCAGACCCCCCCCCCAAATTTGAAGACCCAGTCCAAAAATGGGCACTTTCAATGAATAGACATCTCTCAGAAGAAGAAATACAAATGGCTAATTAATATATGAAAAATTGTTCAACATCACTGGTTATTCAAGAGACTGAAATTAAAACAATGCTAAGATTTCATCTCACTCCAGAAGGAACAGCTATTATCAAGAAATCAACCGCTAACAAATGCCGGTGGGGTTTCAGGGAAAAAGGAACCCTCCTCCACTTTTGGTGGAAGTGTAGGCTAGTCCAACCACTGTGGAACTCAACGTGGAGAGTCCTCACAAAACTACAACTAGAGGTTCCATTTGACCCAGGTATCCTCTTCTTGGGATCTTTCAGAAGAAATAAAAACATCATACCACAGCAATATATGCACAACTAAGTTTACAGCAACACAATTTATAATAGCTAAATCTTGGAAGCAACCTAAATGCCCAGCAACTATGAAATGGCGAAAGAAGATGTGGGTTTTTTTTTTTTTAATACGATGGAATAATACGCTGCCATAATAAGGATAAACTTCAGACATTTACAGGTAAATTGATGCACCTGGAGAACATACTCTTAAGTAAAATAAATCAGACACACCTGAGTGCATATTGAATCGTTTCTCTGAGATGAGAAACTGTAAGTGTAAATAAGGACAAAAAGGTATAATTGACATGAAAAAGAAAGATAATATTCAAATGGGAAGAGAACTAGAGAGAGAGGATGGGGAAAGGAAGGCAAAGAAAAAGAAAAGAAAGGAAAAGGGAAAATGGGAAAATATAAATAAAGCTATTGTAAATAAGGAGGAGAGGAGGAGTGGAAGGGAGTAGTGAGGAAGGGGCAGGGCAATACCAAGATACACCATGTACTGGTACAAATTATATATGATCAATGTAATCATTATGTATATCTACAATGTACCAATACATGTTCTTGGTAAAAATTAAAAAAAAGAACAAATTCCATGTCCTATCTATTTACTGACACTCTTTATTGGTTGCCTTTGTGTGAGAATAGCAATAAATACATATATTCGATCTGCCATGTATGACTTTTTAAAGAATTTCAATCTTAGTAAGATATTTATGTCTCAATTTAATTTCTTCTGGAACAATATAAAATATTTTACTTATGCTTTAATGTTTAATATTAATTAATTTTAAGATTTAATTTCTCATTTGACATGCAACATTAATTTCAAGACGTTTGTATTTGCACTAAGTTGTAATTAACATCATGGTAGGACCCAGTTTGGTCTTTTTCTTTCTCAGTGTTGTGATGCAAATGTGGTAGATGTTAAGGAAAGTTTAACCATGCAGCACAGGAAATACAGTCAGGATGAAATGATTAGGAAGTATCAGTAGTAAGATTTTCTTTGAGGCTGTAGAAATCAGCACTGAACCTAAAGTACTATATTGCTATCTGACATCCTGTTCAGAATTTAGGCCTTCCTCTAAAAATGTTTTCTAAGTTGTCTTCTCAGCCTTAGGCCTCATTTAACTGGGAACCCAGAGTGACCTAACTGTAGATTCAGGTTCTGTGACATGATTTAAAACAGTACATATTTTTAGCCTCAAATTCAACTGGGCATATACTGAAGGATGGACACTTGAGAAGGGATTGATATAAAATGTTATGAGAAAAATTCTCAAAATAATATAAATGAATATCACACAAAATACACATGGATATAAAATAACAGGTAATTTCCTAGGTCTCAATACTGTGTTCTGTCATATGATCATAAGTACAATTTAATCAAGAAAAGATGGAGTGACAGTGAAGCCCACGAGAAAAATCACAAAAAATTGACCACTGTTGATCACAGCAACAGATATGTATCTCTTGACTCTGCAGAGGATTTTATTCTATATATGTCTGTAAGACACAATAATAAACAGCTAAATGTCTTCAGAGTATTACAGGAATCTTCCTACAGTAGAGACACCGCTGATTCCTCAGGACAAAGCAGCAGATGTATCTTGTAAAAATGGTATAAATGGTTCTAACTAATCACTTTATTTAAAAACTCTTCAATAAAATATAATCCCCAATTAATTGGTCTCTGTCACTGAAATTGTAAAATAAAGTAAGTGACTTAGAAGATCACAAATATTGTATTTACTTTCCACAGATATTTAACAATTGAGAAAATTTATTTAGGAAATAGTTGTGGAGAAATTATTACCCAGTATAGATCGCCAATTTTAGATTCAAAATCATCAAATTACTTTGAATTGTCCCCCTATTAAATATTTTATTTTTCCACTCATAAATTCCTGAAGAACAATGGGAATAGCATTGTAGAATTTTCTTGCATTTGAAAGCAGTATCCATTTTTGCAGGGTCTTTTTCATTCATAGCTGGTATTTTATTTGCTTGTATTTGCTAGTCACATCAATAGTGAAAGTTTATTTATGCTTTCAACAAATATTTAACTTGAAAAGAACTATTCTTATTACTCAAGTAATACATTAGTCACTAATTTTAAAAGAAAATACAGATTTTTAAAAAATATTGTCTGTATAATTCTAAGTTTACAGTATACTTTCCATCATGCTTACAATCTCTCCAATTTCTGTGTACTCAGAATTAATTGAAAACATATTTTTATTACTCTAGGCTCCAGGAAGGCCAAAACCTCAGTAATATGGACTGGTGAGGAATAAGAGTAAGGTGGTACTGGTAGAATTGGCTCACTGTTTTTAATTCCCTACATCATGGAAGAAAGTAACTGACTATTCATTGGTTCCAGAAGAATAGTCTATTCAAGACATGCACAAAGTCAATTAATTAGATAATGTGGATAAAATGTGGTTTCCTAATGGAAGAGTTAAGTTTGTTAGTTAATATAATGGATGCTATTCCAGGAATCTGAGGTTCAAACAGGAAATTCCACACAATGAGAAATCTACCAGGAAAACATCAGAGCCAAGATTCATTGTTTGGATTAGTTGCTGAGGAATAAAAGCAGTTTAATTAGGATCAGGACACACAAGTTCTATGCAAATATTCCTGATTCCAAATCTCATATAACAAGTCATTCCAAGTCTAACATTTTGTGTGGCTAAGAATTCTGATACATTTCATATTTTGCTTACCATTAATTCTAGAATATATGGAGCTTAGTATTTGTATGAAAGCCATCAGTTATGTACAAACATGTGTTAGATGATAAGAGTATGTCAAAAGTAACAACAAAAAAAAAACTAGGGTTTTTTTTTTTTAGGTTAATGGATGCATCTTGAGACCACACTCTTAAGTGAAATAAATCAAACACACATATTTAAATATCGCATTGTTTCTCTGGTGTAGGAAACTGAAAGTGTAAATAAAGACTAAAATGTGTTATATTGGGAAAGGGAAGAAAGTGTTCAAATGGGAAAGCGAACAAGGGAGGGGGAGGGGGAAAGGAACAGAGGGACAAGAGAAATAAGAAATGAAAGGAAAGAATGTAAACAAAGCTTTTGTAAAGGAGGGAGGAGGGGTGGAGAGAGGGGAGGGGAATGGGAAAAAAAGAAGCAACAAGATATATCACGTACAGGTACAAATCCCCTATGATGAATGTTATCACTATGTACATCTAAAATGTACCATTAAAATAAAATAGGCTACATTTTATTTTGAAAAATAATTTTTTTATTTTCCTTTAAAAAATTATGATATAAATTTTGAAATATATTCATTGTGAAAAAGTAGGTAGGGAAACATAAATTTTTTGCTAAATGTATTGTTCAATTTCGTAGGCCAAATAGAAGAAGTAGTTTATTTATGAAAGGAAAATATAATTCTTTCCTCCTCCTACTAGTTTCATCTCCTTTTCTTCCTACTCCTCCCTTTCTATTTCTTCCTTTTTATTCTCTGTCTCCCTTTCCATTTCTTTGTCTATCATTATGAGGAAATGATGGCTGTATGAATAATATGCCCTAACGAATCATTTAAATTGACCAAATGGTCTATTGTTAATTCATATGAATTAAGAATATAGTAATTATTTGCTTTGTAAAGTTTACTTTATAACATCTAAATGAAAGCACAGTGCTTACATTTATTCTTGTGTATTGTATTTAGCAGTCTAAATACTGCAGGTGCAAAATTAAGTAAAATTATTTTTTGTATGTTCTCTGACTTTTTACATGCTTAATGTGAATAAGTAACTTCTTTATCTGTTTTCTCTTTTCCATTTTTATATTAAGCATCACATGGACTCAGTCTGAGCACTTTATTAAAGAGCTGCCTATATTTTTACAGTATATTAGTGTACATTTGTTAATGTTATTACCAGAACATTAACTTTTACATTTTATCATTTTGTACTGAAATGGAGCACATTAACATTTCATTAACATTTGGTATATTTCCTGTTTACTCTGTTTTTCTGTAGCATTCTTTGTAGCTTGATATGTTGTGTGTATCAGTCAAAGTTCTCTAGAGAAAAACAATTGTGTGTGTGTGTGTGTGTGTGTGTGTGTGTGTGTGTGTGCATAAGAATTGATTTATGTAGTTATGGGGAAATCAAGTTTAGAATCTTCCGACTGGAAATAGGAATTGAGTCTACAATTTCATGACAGAATTTTTCTTTCGGTAGGAAACTTCAGTTTTTGTTCTTATAAACTTTGGACCAACTAGATGAGGTCCACACTCTTTATCAAAAGTAACCTGCTTAAAATCAACTGATTGTAAATGTAAGCCAAATTTTTAAAATACTTCCACAGCAATATCTAAATTAATGCTTTATTAAATAGCTAGATATTATAGATTAGGTTAGTTGACATGTAAAACTAACTGACATACTGTATAAGGTCCTTTTTTGTTAACAAATCTGTGGCATGGAAACAGTTTAGGACTAAGAGTGTTATTAATAATGCCAGAGTGTCCTCGCTCAATCTTTGGTGGATAGAGAGTTCTCTGCTTGAACTGAGATGCAGTCTTCAAACACTGCAGAAACACAGGATGCCAAACCTCTTTAGATAAGCCTAAGTCATCTCTGCTCCTGCCTCTGTTTGGAGAACAGAAAAAAACTGCATATTCCTATAATCCTAAATCCCTCTAAACTAAGTCCCTTTTAAAGCTAAACATATCAAGGGTCACACAGAAATATTGACATCTCATAGTATCACCAGGATACTAAAGATCACCTTTAATAACTTTCAATCAGCTAATTATATTAAAATATAATTAAATATACAACTACAATCAGGATGTTAATATAAATATATATCTATCAGTAGAGGATACCAAATTAAGGTAATTTTATCTGGAAGAATTCTTTCTTTAGTAAATAGCATATAGAAGGGGTGACTTCTAGTTACAGGTAAATTCTTATGCATAATTTGAAGCTATACGAAAAAGCAATGCTGAGGGAAGAAGATTCATACCATTTGTAGAACTGAGGGTGCTCTAAAGTGTTGATGGAAGATGAGGTCTGTAGGATTGATAGAGGGTTGGCCATCCAAATACCTGGAACATTTTGTTTAAGAATTAGAAGTTATGGGCTGGGAAGTAGCTCGGGGTAGAATGTTGTGGAGCATGTGTGAAGACCTGGGTACTATCTCCAGGCCAGACCAATAAATAAATAAATAAATAAATAAATAAATAAATAGAAATTAGGCTTGAGGGATTTGTTTTTCTCTTTTTGTAAAGATAGCAGTACTAACATGATAAGCAAAAATCATATTGCTCATTTGCATTCAAGACATTTTTGAAATGTGGGTATATACACCACTAAATATTCAGAATAGTTTTATTAAAAATTTATATCTTCTGTCCTGTAATAAAGTTTACAAGATATCACATAGCTCCCCATTTATTTCTTTTTTCTTAAAGACTGGCTTTTTTTTTTTTTTTAAAGAAGATGGTCTCCCTGTGTAGACCAAACTCATAAGCCTCCTGCTTCAGCCTCCTGAGTGTTAGATTGTAGGCATGTGCCACCAAAAATTGACATATCTTAATTATGCTATATTGCCCTCAATTAATATGAAAACATAAACATGATAAAATCATATGTTACTGTTGCTTTAAATAATGACATGAATGAACATTTCAATAAATTCTTCTTTTTCTTAAAGACTTAAATATAAGATCCAAAGTATAAAAGAATTAAAAGAAATGTAGGGGCAATGCTTCAGGACATTGGACTTGGCAAGAATTTTTGAAGAAGATCCCCAAATGACAAAAAACAAAAGTAAAAATAGACATATGAAACTAGATCTAACTAAAGTTTTCTTTATACCAAAGAAAGCAATCAATAGATCGAAGAAGTAACCTACGGAAATGGCAAAAATATTTGCAAACTATACATCTATTTGACAATGGGTTAATATCCAGAATATGTAAACATTTCAAACAATAGCAAAAACAGTGATTAAAAATGGAAAATAGGCCTAAGATATTTCTTAAAGAAGACATACAAATGGCCAACAGATGTACAAAAAAGTGCTCAACATCACCAATTACTAATCAAATTTAAGTAAAAATAACAATTTCAGTGGTTTTCAAAATTTCGTGTCTCTCTAATGACTGATTTTTTCCAATGTACATTTATATGAAAAGTATGTAACAAACTGTGCTACATTCTAAAATGTTGATATAGAACTCAATGCTCATTCAGATGTTTACAGTATCCTACAAATACAAACTCATGTTATACCTCTGCCATAGTAGAGATTTGTGAAACAGTATGAAAAATCAGTGCACTCAAAAATGCTGATTTGATTATTGTCCATTTGAAATAAATCTCTACCTGTACAAAATTTCGGATTTTTGTAATAACTTCACTATCAAAATGTTGATTTAGTATTAGTGGAAAATGACAAGCTTTTTCATACAAATCATTTTTACTTTTCCATTATTGTTGTATTTCTTCACTTTCCTCCCCCCACTTGTTCTTGGATGAGCTTAGGATGGAGTATCACTTGATTGGCTTCAAGATCTGCCTGAGAGATTGGCAGAGCACACTTCTGGGTTTCTCTTGGTGAGTCATGGACTCATGTCCTTGGGCTCTGTGTCTGATTGCTCATCCACTCCCTTCTGGCACTATTCCCCTGCTCTTCTTCATGTCACCACGAGCTAAGCAGTTTTGCTCCACCATGCCCTTCTAGCATTCTCTTTCTCTCTTGTAGTCAGTCTACTATGGATTGAACACACTTGCACTATAAGTCAGATAAACCTCTCCCTGTTTAAGTTGTGGATAGGTAACATGTTCAAGAGGCTGGAAACTAACTAATAAAATCTCTTTCATCCATTCATACTTCCATTCTGATCCATTTTATTTTTGGGAGGGTGCTGAGGATCAAACTCAGGGCCTTACACTTGCTAAGCAAACATTATACCACTGACCAAAGTCTCCAACCCCCTGGCCCATTTTCCTGACCACCTTTTTCTTCTTCTCTTCTTTTTTATCTTTTCTTAACTTCCCTTTTCTCAGCAACACAACTTTTACTGAGACTTGATTTTCTTACAATCTACACTAAGTACAGAGCTTAAAATAGTGCAGTCAAAGAGCAAATATATTTAAAATGTCTAACAGTATTTTTTGCCTAGTAAAAGGAATCCACTGTGCTTTGATGAACAAAAAAGTAGCATCAAAGTACAAGATGAATTTTTTACTGCAATGTTTTGGATTTATAGAAGTGACTGAGAATTTTTACAGAATGTAAGGGTAGTAAAAAAATTGTAATTGTACTAATATACTTATTGAAAAAGAAAATTTAACATCTAGAAGAATTTTAAAAGTGAATTAAGGTGGCAGTTTGTTTTCTTAAAAGTTTGGTTTATTTTAACTCATTTCCAAAGCCTGAAACTGAATAAAGTCATAGACCACAGAACAGAGTTTTGGGTCAATGATGAAATACATATATGTCAGTGTAGAGCATAAAGCCTAAGTGTATGTTTAGGCTACACCCTGTAGGCTTGTGTGAGTACACTCTTTAATGAACATGTGATGGTGAAATCGCCTAAATGTGCATTTTCCAAATATATCTATATGGTTAAGCAAAACACGGCTGCTGTTAAACAGTCTATGCATTCAGCTTATTCGTATAGGAACAATTTATGTGTTATATTTCTTTTTTTATGTGTTATATTTCTAACATACTTTTTCAAATTTTACTACTTTGAGATAAAATTAACCTTTATCATCATCACCACCATTATCCTCTTCAATTTTACATTTACAATCAATAGCTAAGCTTTCAACATTTTGTTTCATTTATTTGCCCATGTTACTGTATTTATTCTTCCCAATTTGCCATTAGAAACTCAGTCTTGTCTGACTAAATTACTTGTCCAATAAAATGCTGCTGAAAGTACAAAAGCTGAATAGATTCAGGATACACAATTCCTTTTATATAGGGTCAAATCTCCAAAAATGTCAAAAAATCCATCAATGTGTTAGCAGTGTTACTTGTAAGAATATCACTATGTATTGATCTTACTGTAGTTATTTTGTGGTGCTGGGGATCGAACTCAGGGCCTTGTGCTTGCTAGGCAAGCACTCTTAACCACTGAGCTAAATCCCCTGCCCTATTTTGTATATTTATTTATTTATATTTATTTATTGCAGTATTTCATAATGTTCTAAGTTGAATATATATGAAACTATACTGACAGAAGAAATCAAATTTACACTACCAAATTAAAAGCAATATCTTTAATATATCCTATTTCTAAGCACATTATTATTTACATTAAATTTTCTTATACTTTCTTTTTTAAAGTTGTAAGAATTAGAGTGCTTGCCTTGCAAGCACAAGGGCCTGAGTTCGATCCCCGGCACCACAAAAAGAAAAAAAGAAAAAGTTGTAAGAATTGGTTATTGTAGATAGCTGTTACATTACTTCTATAATATATATGAAAAAGTATACATTGAAGGTATTATTTTAAAATCATCTAGATTCTGCTTTGCTCCCTCTATTTCAACAGTTTTATAATACAAATAAGTAAAAGAAATGGGAGAATTAACTGATGTATATGTCAGTTGGTAAAGATTTTGTATGTTAGGTATGTGTGTTTCTGTTTATTAAAGTGAATGAAAGAATTGATACTTAACTGAAATTGGTCAAGACTTCAGTGGAATGTTAGTGCGGTACAGCACAGACAATATAAGACCTCTAGTTGTAGGAGATAGTGGGCCAGTTTATCTACCTCCATGGGTACCTTTCAGTGTTTAATTCGCTGATAGGATGGCCAATTAGGAGTCTACACAACTGACTAGTTAATTCCAGTGAGATAGTCTCTAATGTTCCTGCAGCTCAGTAATGAAGGTATATATAATGCGTGATTGAAAAGTATGGTGAAAGTTTAAATTTATAAAATTTTGCAGTAAAAGACATATTGCCATTAATCTGCATCACAATACTCCTTCTCCCTTCAAAGATTCTTATCCTATTCTTCTTACCTTTTCTGAAACCGTTCTGAAAATCCTCTTTTATGAGTGTCTTCAGTTTTACTGTCCTGGGTACCTTAATGTCCTGAAGTGATTGAAAACACTTAGCAGTCACGGTCATTTTGACTTTGAGGAAGAGCCAAAATCATCCAATACCAGATGCAGTGAAAAAGGTAAATGAGGACACAACCTAATGTTTTTATGAGCCTGCTTATCTATCTGATGGCATTCAGCAGCAGAATTCATTGTATTTTTTATCGTGCCGATTAAAGATATTCACTAAAGCTGTCTTCCAGAACCACTTCAGAAAGTGGCAAGAATGATGAAATAAACATGTTCAGTGTGAGGCGTTTAATGACGTCTCTTTTATTATAATCCTTTTTTAAAATTTAAACATTCTTCATACATTTCAAGCACCTCTTTTATTTTCCTGAGAAATTACCAAAAATCCTTATAATTTCAAAATGACATAGTAAAGAAAATATTATGAAATATTATTGTGAAAAGAGTGAGATTCATTCTGACCAGTAGGCTTAAAAAAATTGGAAAAAAAAAAAAAAACCAAAACATTGGACAGATCAGCTCTTGGTAATTCTTCAGAAATAGCTAAGCTATTTCTGAAGAATTTTTTTTCTAGATTTAGCCTAACTTTAAAAATCAGAATAATAAAATATTCCACAAAATGTAACGACAAAATCATTTTCAACTAAAAATCTATTAAAAAGTTCAAAATGGAGGGTTTACAGAAGAATGAAAGGGAAAGATAGATTACAGAAGCATAACCCAGAAAGAACTAATTCACATCAACCACTGTGAATGCCTCTCAAATCTAATAAAACTCAAAAATACAGCAAGCATAGAGAGTGAGGCCCATTGCAATGAACAAACTGTTGGAAAATCCCCAAATTCCAAACCAGGACACATGATGCGGGCCGGATCCTCTTCTCAGATCCCTCTTCGTGACCCAGAGAAATCTCTCTTCACCTGGAGCACATTGAAGGTTCATGCATTTCGGACTGCATCTCATACACACAATTGCAACAGAGCGGATTATGGGAAAGGACAAGTGCAATCGATGGAACTGGCGCAGCTCAGCATCTTGTCAGTCATGTCTGTCACGCCGTGGAAGACACCAATAGGAGGTGCCCTAGAACTCGTGTCGTATTTTAAACAACTGCACCCTAAGCCTTCAGTGCTGGTGCCACTTTCCTTCCTCTGGCATAAGTCTGCGCACTCCAAGTACACTACTGCTTTAATAAACTCGCTGTTTCCTTGGCATCACACGCCACATTCCTTTTTTTGTTCAACATGCACAAGAACCGAGGAACCATCCCCGACGCCATCACCCACGCTAACATCTTGGAGCACCTAGCCGTGTGGTAAAGTCCCTTTGGGGAAATTTTAGATATAATGTTATTTCTCTTCTCTTTCCTGTCTTTGTGTCTTTGCCATATGCAGGCATGGATCGGTCAGTTAAAGACATTGGTGTGTCTGCCACTTGAAAACCTCTGTAAAAGGATAACTCAGTTTTGGAATGGAGGATTTTAGCCTCTGCTTGGGGCAAGAAAACATCCATGCATCACTCAGGTGTATGTACGTGTGGCCTTTTTTTGCCGTAAACCTCTACAGCTTGAGGATTCCTTTTCAGTAGCTACATTCTCCTGAGCCCTTAGAAAAACGAGTGCTTAAATACAAAAGCTCCAAAGATCAAGAGGCACTTGCTGCCTCTAATCGGAAAAGAGCTGAAGCGTCAGGAGGCACCTCCAGGATCCGCACAGCCTCACTAGGCATTTCTTTAGGTCAGCATTACATCCTGTCTATAGGTTAGATGTGACTCTGAAAATGTTGCTCAACAAGGAAGACACAAATATGGTCCCACCCAGTGTCTTGAGCAAAGTTCCTCACACACATACACCTGGTATGGGAGGCTTAATATTGAGTCACAGTGGAGAGACTGGATCTCTGTACCACATAAGACAAAGCAATCTCCAAAAGTATATGCTCTTTTGGGTCCTAAACACGTTAGCCTCTGGATGGTCCTCTGAACTGTTCTTTCCATCCCCTTTCTTGTCCTCCTAGTTCCTCACACTCGTAAACCACACAATCAGAGTCTTTTTACCATCTCTTAAAATTTCTTGCTCTTAAAAGAAGCAACAAGATATGTCGTGTACAGGTACAAATCTCCTATGATGAATGTTATCACTATGTACTTCTAAAATGTACCATTAAAATAAAATAAAATTTAAAACTATAATAAATAAATAAATACTCAAAAAAAAATTTCTTGCTCTTTATCTGCGGAGTTTTCATCCGTCAGGAAACAGACCCTTTTGTGACATGGGTTAGTGAGAATATAGGGGAATTGGGATGGAGGAAAGGGCCAGGGAGGAGTGAAGGGAATGTATAAGAGCTCCAGTTTTAGAGTTGGGCCCGCCTGGGCTACTGGTGACAGTGGGGTCCAGAATCCCACCTTGCCTAGGCTAATAATTACTTAGATGGCCTTCCAAGTTTGTTTGGTGTCTTTTACTAGGCCCTCGTGGAGTTCGCAATTCTCAGACTGCCACCTACTGGGTTCCTCACCCTCCTCTGTCTACAAGTAAGCAAGCTCCACGTCCCCTTCTTGGAATAGTTGGGCAAAAAAATATCAGAACCTAGAGTCAGGGTCCCCCGAGAGGTAGCCATGCAGAAAGAATTCATCAGGATTTTACTGAGGTCTCTTAAGGCACAAGCACTTACTACCCCTCCTTAGACAGGCATACCACATTACGTGATTCTGTAACTGGCTAAGGACGAACAGCTAGTATGGTGCCCCAGCCCCTAACCCCTGCCTAGAGTCAAGAAGGGAGAGAGTCAAAAGTCCAAAGGAAGTGGCACCAGTGCCCACATAAGGCCAGAGCTATCTGGCACCTGAATCTCAAGAAATTCAGTTTTACCAGGGAAAGCCTTGGGGCTAAGCATGTCAGGGACAAACCCAGGAGATGACCTGTGAGGTTCTCAGGAAACAGCTCTAGAAGATGGGCATTCCATCCTCAGCCTCCCTCAGAGAGTTTCAGCAAATAAGTCTCTCAGGTGGGATTTAAATAATACAATTAGGGGCTAGAGCATCACTCCCCTTCACTCACTTGAACCTGGCCAATGCCCCAGGGTCAACGCCCTGACCCTGTCCTAAGGCTTACTCTGTGGTGGCACAGATAAGGGAACAACCCCTGCCCAAGCCTGCCCTGGAAAATTCCCAAATTCCAAAACAGGAAGCATGAGCTTCGGACCCCCATACATGACTTACAGTAACTTTTCTTTACCTGGAGCTTACTGAAGGCTCATGCACATCGAGTGCACCTTATACATACAGTTATAGCAGAGTGAATTATGTGAATGGATATGCACAACAGAGGCGGCTGAAATGTCTCATCAGCCTGTCAGTTATGTTCTGGAATACTCCACTGGGAGACAAGAACCAATGGAACATTTTAAACTCCTGCACCCTACCCCCTCAGCACTTGTGCAATTTTCCTTTTCTAGTGTAAGCCCACTCACTCCAAGTATCACCTTTACAAACTTTGCTTCTGTTTCCTTGCCATGGCATGTCCAATTCTTTCTTTGTTCCTCAGACACAAGAACCTAGGAACCTAGTCTAGACTTCATCACCCACAGTAACAAATATAAATCTGAATTTCATTGTAAGCTAATAAAACTATGTATGTGTGCATTTTAATCAGGCATCTCAAGAAGACTAAGTTGTGTTGTATGTAAAGAATTTCAAGATTCTGAGTTGTATGTCGGATGTATAAGCAACAATTGAGCACTTCCGTATGGCTCTCAAATGACCAGATGCCTTTACAGCTTCGTTAATATAATTGGAACTAGGACTTGTTTAGCTCTAGCCAAATCATTTCAAAGGGGCTGATTAGTTGGTAAGCCCCTTGGAATGTCATTTCAATGCAGAAGAGAGATGTGTACAAAGAACACAACTACTGATGCGGTTGAAATGCCTTACAAATGAGAAAATTAAAATTTCACACTAACAAGGTGGTTGCTGATGCCTTGCTCCCTCTCATTAGTGGTTCATTTGTTTCCTTTTTTCCCATTACTTCAGTGTCCAAAGTTAAAGGGGGTAAGAACTAGAGGATTAGCATAAAATGTAAAGAGGAAGAAAAACATTTTAGTAAAAGTGCACATTTCATATTAATGTTCTATACTATAAATATATGAATGAGAAATATATAAACCTTGATTTGAGGGTACAATTTATCCAAAGAAACATAACAAATAATGATTAGTGCCCAAAAGATGATCTAAGAAATGTTCACGAGGAGCATACTAATTACACTTCTCTATGCTTTTATTTATTATTTTTAAACTTTAAAAAATGTGTTGAATTACTATTACATAGCAAGAATTATTGTTTTAGGAATTCCAATAGTCATTTCAATCTATTTTTATTCCTTTCTCCCATATTTTTAACAGGTTCTACTCTAAAATATATGTAAGCTATATATACCTATCCAGTGATTATGTACATGTGCACATATATCATTGATATAATACATAATATGTATATATTATATAAATACACACAGTAACAAAAATATACATGTATATAAATATACTTTTAGAATGTACAAACTTATGAGAAAAACAGTCTCGCACCTGTAAGCAAATACATGTGTTTCAGAGAAAACAGAATTAGGAAATTCCAGGAAACAGTATAGGGAAGAAATGATATCATGATGATAAAATGAAATCCCTACCTCGCTTTTTAATTAAATGTAAGTTTAAGTTCAAAAGTAGCAAATGGAAAGAATCTCCCTCCACTAGAAGCAACATATCAAGAATGTAGATACAAAAAACGAATATTATATTAGGAGAAGAAATAGCAGAGAGCAACGGAAGAGACATGATATAATATTGGGGGGTAAGTTGCTAGGGAAGTTATTAAAAGGGGTTCATTATACTCAGACATGAATCTATAGTTTTTACTTGATCCTAAACTTTGTTATAATCAATAAAAATTTTAAGCGAGAGCATCATAGGAATTCTAGGCAACATTATTGTTCTTTTATTTAGTTCTTATTTGTTTATAAACCAATTTATTTATTCATTCAACGAATATATCCTGAGCACATGCTATATGACTTTAACATTGGTTATTGGTTTAGTTATATAAAACTAAATTCGGTTCATAGTTGTGGACCAATCATAGAAAGTTATGAGAGGCATACAAAAAATTTTATTCAATTAAATTTAGGCATCTATATAGGGTACATTTTTAGCACAATCTACATGGTTGGGTAGGACATCAGAGGGTTTTTAGCTTTGTCTTTATCTACTTCGCAGGTAAAAAGCTGGCCCAATTTAGTTTCTTGATCTCATTCAATTAACAGAATTTTTTTAATTACTATTTTAATTGTTCTAAAAGCACATTTGGGTTTACATTTTCTTGTATTTTATTACACACAAAGTCAGTCATGGTCTCAAGAGCCCTGGAGGTTCTTTCCCCAGTGGAAACTGTGAAGAGATGCTCTGGAGTTGGATATGGAAGAAGTGAGCGGTCTGCTTCTCAGAGTGACATTTCTGTTTTATAATCAAGACATCAGTGTGGGTAATGGATTCTGATCTTCCAGCATTGTTTCTTTCCATGTAGAACTTCCGTCTTTGATGAAACAGAGATGAGAGTAGTTGAGGCACTAGTATTCTTGAGCTTTGCCCTGCAATTGAATGATGAATTGTAGGGAGTCCAGTCTTCTCAGGCAAGCTTATCTGCAATACAGGTTCCGCAAAGCAGAGCAGAGTTGTAAGAAATAGAGCCAGATTACATGGCAGGTACCATCACCCTTCACCAGAGCTTGGAAGAGCAAGGCCCATCTCCTCCAGGACATTTGCTCTCAAGAGAGCTTCAGTCATAATTTGGTGGGGGAAGTGGAGTGAGAGCACTCTGAATCTCAAGGGCCACAAAATCTTAGTTTTACCAAGACTCATTAGCTTGTCCTAAATAAGTGTTTTTTTTCATTTGCTATGTTCTTTTATGATCTTTTCAGAGACCTACCAAAATTTTTTTTCATCAATTATAACTGTTGCATTGAGATTGAAGTCTGAGAAACTGCATTTTAGAAGTGGATTTTCCTTGTATTTTCATTGCTTGTTTTCTTGTAAAATTTATATAATAGGTTATGAATCCCTTGAGGGGAGTACTTGTAATTCCCTTTCAAGTCACATGAAATTTCTAATATAAAGCACCATAGTATCAATGGAGAGAATTAATTCAAAGCAATGTGCTAATTTACTTATTTAATTAGCAACATATTAGAGATTTTAATGAAATAACAAACTACACTGTACTTATGTGTATAAAGTGAGAGAGACAAATATTACTTCACCCATTTCACAGATCAGTTCACTTAAATTTAAGTATACAACCTCCTTTTATAAAATGGATAGTTATTTGTTATCTGTATATAAGACAAAGCATGAATTTCTTCTTGTTTTAGATTGCTTTAGTTTACAAATCAAAGCCCAATATTCCAAAATGGAACATTGATAGACTTTTCTCCATCTCTCTTTAAAAGTCTCAAATTTTCTTAAGTTTTTCTATTAATTAATTTGGGGGTCCAGATTTTTTCATTAGGTATTTATCTTCGGTCTCATCAAGGTTGATACAGTAAGAAATGGAGTTTCTTGCTGGAAGCTGCTGCATATATTCTATTTTGAACCAAAACTCTCAAATTTTTATAGCTACTTGTGTTAAAATTACATTTTTATTTACAGAAAAGTATGAATCTATGAATTTGACATTACTGACAGATGAGAATACAAAGAAAACAAATAGATGTTAGAAAAGATACTGTATTTAAGTAGAAATATCAAGGAGCAGTAATGAAATCCACCAATGAACCTTAATGTTCAGTAATAGTAAAATGAATAAAATATGGTTTAATTGCACCCTGGAATGTCATAAACAGTGAAGATAAACAAAATAGAGCTACATGCAATAACATTAGATGAATCTTATAATGTTTGAGCAAAGAAATCAAAAGTTAAACGAATGCATACAGTGTGATTTAAGTCACAAAATATTCAAAACAAAGAAAAACTAAACTATATAACCTTGAAAGGCAGTGATATATAATATAAGTAAAAAGAAAAATAAGAGATTGATTTTCAACTGAACTAGAATAACGATCACATCTAGAGGATAGAGAAATTACCTCAAAATATTCAAGGGAATCAAAGTGTTTTATTGCTAAATTTTCTCTTGTGATATATTATTTTAATTTCTTCACTTGCTTTATAGCCTTAGTATTTCACTTTTATAATGTATTTCATTTTTTTCTAAAATATGCTACAAATATTTAAAAAGAAGAAGTTAAGTCTAACCTTGGGCCCATTTGCAAGAATGTGATCTTGTGAAATTCCCTCAATAATGACACTTGAGAACTATTAGACATTTTTAGATACAAGCAGGCAGAGGGCCAATTTATACTGTTTCTGCTTCACCCCCCTCTGTGTGAAATCTTCATTTTATGGCCCCTTATATATTCAGAAGTAGAACTGTGTTTTTGTAAGTACAATATTGTCTCCATGGTTTTATGCCTTTGAAGTTGGATCTGTCCTTAATTGGGTTTTATTTCCTCAGAAAGGCATGTGCTCTATGAACTGGTACTGCATTAGTAAAGTATTTGTACAGTGAGGACTTAGCTAGGCTGTTCATTTGGTAACCATGCTCCCATGTTATTGAAAGTACAGACCAGCTGTGTAAAAATGTAAATTTTGAAAACAAAAGACATAGTTTTGAAAGGTCTTATTTATCTTCAAGCAATTTTTTGAGTGTTCATTTAACCATGATTTTTGGTTCTCCCTGTGTGTTTGTGTAAGTATGTGTGTGTTTATAAAATTATAAAACATCTTGACCTGGGGTGGCGATATAGCTTTTTTATTTTGTGTGTTGTTATAACACATGGCTTTAATAATTTTAAAAGCCTGAGACATATTGCTTGAATTTAAAACAAAGTTGCGTGTGTTTAGACAAAATTCAACAAAAATGTGGAGGGATCTTTATGACGCTGTCTTGGATTTTTACTCACAAGAAGTCTTTATTTTCACAACAAAGAGATATATTGAACATTTCTGTGTAAAATACATGCATGACTGTTTTCCATAAGCTAAATTAAAAATTACCAACATGTGAGCCAATTGAAATTCTTTGTGGTGCTTTGCAAGTTTATATTCAAGATATGTTAAGTCTCTACTGCTGTGAAAATATGCCTGAGGAAAGCAACTTAAAAGTTTATATTAAGTTTATGTTAAGTTTATTTTCCATGTTTATATTCAAACATTGCAAAGAAATTTCTGATTAGAAAATTCATCCTATGAACAACAGAAGTTAAATATTGCCTACGATTTCATCCCTGCATACAACTTTTGGCTGTCTCTTGTAATAGTTTGGGTTTGGAATGTCCCCCAAAGTCTCATATGTTCAAGGCTTTGCCCCCAAAGTAGCAATATTCAGAGGTGAGACTTTGGGGAGTTGATAGCACCATGAGGACTGCGATCTCATCAATAGGTCGATTTATTGATGGGTTCATAATTGAAAGGACAAATTGGAGGAGGTGAAAGCTACAGGAGAGATAGGGTCTAGTGGAAGGAACTGGGTTCCTGGGTGCATGTATGCCCTTGTGAACTATATGTTGTCCAGACCCCTTTGCCCACTTTGTTTCCCAGACACTGTGAGGTGAGAAGCCTTGCCCCACCAAGTATTCTCCGCCATGATGTTTGCCCTCACCTCAAGACCAAAGTGATGGACCAAGCATCCATGGACTACATACTCTGGAACCATGATCTAAAATAAATCTTTTCTGCTTTTAAGTAGTTTATCTCAGGCATATTTTCACAGCAAGGGGGACTGAACATATCTTTATACTTTTACATAAAGTATAAAATTTTCTTTATATTGATAATCTAAAATAAACATCTGAAATTAATTGATATTAAGTATGTTAATATCAAAACACATTTTCACATATATAAGAAAAATCAGTTCAGGTTTATAGAAATTTAACAAAGCAATTCAGAAGCAATTTGGCTGAAAGTGGAAAAATAAGAAACTAATTTTTTTTTAGATTTTAAATTGATTTACATTTAAATATGTACACTGAGGCAAATATTTGCAAGTGAAATATAAAAAAAATGGCAGAATGAGAATAAAAGCAAGGCTGCAAATCATTACACTACTTCACAAATTTTAATTGTACTTATTAAAAAGCATCTGAAACCTTTTTGGTTTTATTTATTTATTTTTGAGACAGAGTCTCATTAAACGGCTCAAGCTGGTCTTGAACACCTGGGCTCAAATGATTCAATTTATCTGACCCCCTCAGTATTTGGAATAACAGGGCTTACAGGTGCACTCATGAGGCCTTTCTTCAAGCACAGGAATGACTCTTAGATATAACTTCACATTAGGTCAAATGTGAAAGATACAGATTTTCTCCCTCTTCTCTTCTCATTTAATGGCTCAAAAAAGGAGATATGATAATTATAAAGAAATTTCCATGTTGCTGATTCACTGGCTCATTTAGAAAATGGCCTTATTCATGCAAATTAGTGTCCAGATTATATTTAAATAATAATGAAAAGCTAATATTAATGTAACTAGTATATTTTGCACTAATTTGCCACTTATCATATAGTGCATTGTGTCAATATGAACATAAATAATAATTGCTGAAAGTTTACCACAAAATGATTAGTAAAATTTATTTGATTCTTAATAGTACAGCCTGTCTTCAGAAATTTACTTTTAATTTAAGTATTTTTTCATCAGGTTGACTTATTCACTGATTGTGGAAATAAAAACCAATATATTGAATGCTTGTGTTGATTCCATCATACGTTGACTGCAGCAATTCAAAAGATGGCATGACCTCTGCCCCCAAAGAAACTATATCTAACAATAAGAAGAACAACACCCATGAAATAACAAGACTTCACATATATGTAAGCATGATAAATGGACATGGGACATGTTAGGCTTCTGAATAAATTTTAATAGATTGAAATAATTTAAAGAGGGGAATCAATGATTTATCTCATTTATGGAACAGTATGTTTAACTTTGAAGTCTAAGTAAGGCATAGCCTGATGCAGAGGGGAAAACAACTTATTCATTAGGATATAACAGCCTCTGTAACATTTCATAGATTTTTGTCTAAGAGAAACTCAGTAAGAAAGTGTCCTGCACATGCAGGAAAATCAAATACAAGAAGGGGTAGTGAGGAAAGAAGGACCTAGATCTAAAGGGTACCTTATAAACATTGTAAGCATTTAATCTTTATCTATAAACAATGAGGTATTATATTAAAGCAAATCACATGATTAGGATTCCATTTTTATAAATGGTCTGACCATTAGATAGATTATATCAGGGGAAAGTACCTATTTGGGCATAGGTTAGGAAGGCATTCAATTGTACCAGGAAAAATACTGAATTAGACTAACACCAACAGAAATGGAAAATAATTAATGTGATAAAATAAAGACTAAATAAAAATAAATGTGAAGTTTTAAATATCTTTTGCTATGTAGCAAAATCAGAGTATCAGTGGCATCAAGTGAGAAAATATTTTCTGTTAAATAAAATGAAAACAGTATTTGTGGGGTAAAAAAATTCCTTAGAAATATATGACATTAAATATTTATATTAGTAAAGAAGTTCTCAAATTCATTAAGTTTCTACCTTGAAAATTTGGAAAAGTTCAATTAAAACTCATAATAAGTACATGAAAGGAATTAAGAGTAAAATCAATGAAATAGAAAATTTTTTTTAACTTAGCTCTTAGAAAAGACTAATAAAATTGTGAAAATTCAGAGTCACAAAGTTGAAAGAGAAAGAGAGAGGGAAGTTTGCTTACAGTACAAGAAAGCTAACTTATCAATAATGATCCTGTGGACATAAAAACATAGTATTGTTTAAAACTTTATGCCAACAAATGTGATAAATAGAAAATTTCTCTGAGAGACACTATCAGGGCTCCCTGAAGAAAAAGAAATGATAACATATTTATTCCTATATATTTTTAAATTAAATTCACAAGTAGTAAGTGTCTCACAAAGTAGACTACTGCCCAGATTGTTGTTTTGTGAATTCTACCAAGCATCTGAGGGAAAAAAAGAAAAGACATCCCTTACTAAAATTTTCAAAAAACAGAAAAGCCAAACATGCTTCCTTGAATGTTTTCATAAGATCAGTATCATCCTGTTACTGCAATTAGAAAAAAAAAAACTGGAATAAAAGAAAACTCAGTGTCCATAATGAAAATAAAATAAATAAAATATTAGTAAATCCAAACTGTAAGTTTATAAAAATATATGTAACGATGAAATAGGATTTACTGTAGGAATGAAGGTATACTAAACTTTCAAAAAATAGTTTTATTATACATACAAAGAAAAAATTGTGCCTATCTCAAAAAATATAGAAAAACTATTTGGTAAAATTCAACAAGAATTTGGTCAATTTGGAAAAATTAACACAGATGTATACAATTTTCTCAAAATTTACCATAACTTTTAATTTAAAAATACATGGGAATTAGTGAAGCATTGCATTAAGGCCTGGAAATCTAGTGAGATAAAGGAAAATGGGAAGAGGTTTTGCTGTATCAATGGATTCTCACTGGTAGAACCATCTTTACAGAAGTGCTGGCACAGATGGCAGCCAGAGAGTCAATACTGTTTTTTCTTCTTCGAGAAAATATTCAGTTTGTTGGGACACATTGCATCTGAGGTTCTTATAGAAAAATAAGTAGTCAGGTGTACCTCAGTAGTTTGAAATTGAGATATAAATTTCACAACTATAATAAATGGTATGTTTCAAAAATGAGTAAGGTTTAAATTCATGGAGATAAATTCTTAAAATAAGAAAAGTGGACAAATGTCTGAAACATTCAGATGTTCAAAAGTAAAAGAAAGACTACAATGTGAGGCAAAGAAAGAACACGTGATTAAAAGACATGGAAAACTGGAGGATTTAGTCTCTTAAAGTCTAACCAAGAGAATACTTATAGATAAAAATCAAACTTTTTTATTGCTGCTAAAATGTTAAGTGAGATTATAAATATGCATTGGCTATAATTATGTATACGTGGAGTTAGATTTAAGCAGATTTATTTCAGATGGTATTAAATGTGCAGTGTGTCAAGGGATGAGAGCATGAGAAATAATCAAAGGACAAATAATTAACAGGAGTATCAATAATTATCTTTTAATGTGAGGTTGCATAAAGAAATTTCATAAAGAAATTCAAGACAGAAACAGTTATTTTGTCTCATTGTATTTTATGAAAGGTAATTTCATGATAAAGATAGTAAGAACCCCTATGATTTCTCTAAATCTTGGCCTGTTTATGGAAAAATGAAAGGAATAAATGAAGGAAGGAAAAAAGAAGGAAGTATAAGAGGGAGGAAAGGCAAGGAAATAATTATTTTTAATAAACAAGAAAAATCTCTCATTTTAATGATAAAGTATTTATTTGTATGTGCCATATATTGGAAGAACAGATCAAAAAGAAGCTTGTTGAGATAGAATAGCTATCTGCTCAAGACTAACAGTTACTCCAGTTACTATATTATATCTCACTGGACAGAAATATCAGTGCAAAGATTGTTGATTACGATGGTAAGATTAGGGAGCAGGACAAGGCACAGGGCAGAAATCTAGCTCCACATGAGTAGTGCATAGTAAGTAGAAACAGTAATCCTCTCTAAGAGTCTGTGATTCAGACTTTTACATTGTATCAAAGTGAAAAAAAGCTTAAAAAAGCAAGACAGAAAAATTAGCAACAACCAGATGAAAACATGAAGTACTTTTGGGTACAAGGATTTCAGAGCTGTACTGAAAACTGGGATGTTAAAATTATGTAAAACTATGTTCCTAGAATAAAGGAAAGTACTTTTGGTGGAGTTTGAGTACGACAAGTATGAATAAAAACTATGTTTTATCCTCCCGCTTTTTGTAATAATAATTTTTGGATAATGTCCCTCAATGAAAAACGGAGTATTAATGACAAGAGAACTTCCCAGAAGCTCATTCGTTGATGTTGGGATGGGTGGGCAGAAGCAAATACTAGAAATGGTAGAATAAGAAAGTATATATTTCTCAAGATAATTTTCAATGAAATAGAAACAAATTTCACCGAAGAACATAATTTGAAAGCATTGTGAGGTTTAAAATTTTTTTCAAATAAGAAATTTAGACCTTTAAAATGACATTCTGAAAAAATAAACATTAAAACAATTAGTTATGAAAATATAAACACATATGAAAGAAAAATGTTAAGAAGTGCTGAATACTTAATTTGAAACAATAAAGCACGCTGATTGTCAATAGAGTTCAGGAATTATGGAAAAGACAGAAGGAATTACCAAATTTAAGTGGAGGAGGAACCACCAAACCTCCACTCCTCAATGAAAATATCATTAGTAAAAGATATTGTAATTACCTTTTTCAGAACTTGGGAAGTTAATTGAACTTGCAATAATCATGGGGTCATTTATTTAAGAAAATGGTGGAATCTATGCAAGGATAGTGAGGTTAGAATCATTAAAACCTTTTCTTCTCCCATTCCTCTCCCTTGAATTCTTGGGATAACTTTGAAAACCAACAATCTACAATGATGATAGAAGCCTAGAAACTTGTGGGAGAAGAATAAGTTTGGAGTTCTTTCAAAGCCCCCTTCTCAGGGGATAATCATTATTTGACTTCTCTAGACATGCCTAGGAATGGTGTGTGTGTGTGTTTTTACTGGGGATCAAATCTAGGGATGCTCTACTACTGATCTACATTCCCTGTCATTTATTTACTTAAATTTTGAAAAAGTGACTTACTAAGATGCTAAGTTACTCAGCCTACGCTCACATTTGCAAAGCTCCTGTCTTGGTCTCCCAAAGTACCATGCCTGGCATGAGGCTTGTCTTTATTTGTGAAGGCTCAGAGATCACCCAACACTATAAATGACTTTTACCTCACATATGTTCATCAAAAACAAGCACAAGCAGTAAATTAAGATTGTAGCTGCTTGGGATGGTGATAACAGCTGGGGCCAAAATCAAACTAACAGTGTTTAATGGAAAAATCTGAGAAACAGGTGTCCATAGGGCCCTTTAAAGAGCTTTCAATATTCTGGCAAACCCAAAGAGTCATATATATGTTGTATGTGTGCACGTGCCTCAGCATATATGCATGGGCTGAGAAGAGGTTAAAAAAAAAATCCTGAATGTCCATTCTGGCTCACTTTGAGACTTTATCGTAAGAAGTGCCTCTACACAATAAGACTGGAAATCAGTGACAAAATTAAACAGAAATTGTGCAAATGTATGAAAACACTACACTGTATAAAATGTATAAAAACAATACACTCTTTTAAATATTTTTAAATTTTTATTTTAATGGTACATTTTAGATGTACATAGTAATAACATTCATTATAATGGATTTGTATTTGTACACGATATAGCTTATTGCTTCTTTTTACCCATTTCCCTCCCCTCCCTTCACAATAATACACTCTTAAATAAACAATGGGTTACAGAAAAAATAAGTCAGTTTCTGGAACTAAATGATAATACCAGTATGACCTACCTTACCAGAACATTTGGGACAAAGTGAAAGCTGTTGGAATAAACAAGTTTAACTGTGAATGTCCACATAACAAAAACAGAGCAAACCCAAATAAATAACCTAACAATGCACCTCAAGGTCTTAGGAAAACAAGAACAATCCAAACCCCAAACTAGTATGAAGAAGGAAATTATGAAGATCAGAACAGAAATCAATGAAATTGAGACAAAAAATACAAAGAATCAATGAATTGAAGAGTTGCTTCTGGAAAAGAATTAAAAAAAAAAAAAGACAAACCCTCAGCTAACCTAGACAAAAACTGTAGAGATAAGACATAAGTCCATGCAATTAGAAATGAGACAGGTGAAACCCGAAAGGACATTACCTGAGTCAAAAAAATTATTAACAACTACTTCACAAACCTCTATGCCAATAAGTTGGAGAAATAGGGAAGAATGGATAGATTCCAACATACATATGAATTATGAAAACTGAACCAAAATGATTTGAAAACCCTGAATAATCCACGGGCAAAAAAGTTGAAGCAGTAATAAAAAACTTACCAACTAAGAAGAGCCCAGGTGTAGATGATTCACTGCTAAATTCCACAAAAAGGTCAGAGAGATAACAACAATATTCTTCAAACACTTTAAAGAAACTGAAAGGAAAGAAGTACTCCCAAAGTCATTCCTGGAAGCTACTATTACCCTCATCCCCAAACCAGACAAGGATCAAACCAAGCAAGAGAACTAGGGTCAAACTCTGTAATGAGTACAGACACAAAAATCCCCAACAAGATACAGAATGCAATAGGTCATCAAAAAGATCATACATTCATGACCAAGTAAGCTTCATCCTAGGGATGCAACAATGATTCAATATTTTCAAATCAGTACATGGGATACATCACAAGAACAGAAGCAAGCACAAAAACAACATGATCATATCAAAAGATGAAAAGCCTTTGACAAAATTCACTCTCCCTTCATAATAAAAACACTGAAGGGAATAGATACAGAAGGCCCTTATTTCAAACTGATAAAAACTCTTTATGACAAATGATTTAATATGAATATCATAATAAATGCAAAAAATAAAAGCATTCCCTCTAAAATCAGGAACAAGATAATGATGTCCACTATTATTACTCCAGTTCAATATAGTACTCACAACATTAGCAAGAGCAATTAGACAAGAAAAAGAAATGCAAGTGATATGCACAGTTAAGTAAGAAGTCAAATTATTTCCAGGCATAGTGGCACACACCTGTAATCCCAGTACTTGCGAGGCTGAGACAGGAGTATTTCCATGAGTTTAAGGCCATCCTGGTCTACATAGTGAGTTCAAGGGCAACCTGAACTGCATAGTGAGACCCTGTTTCAAAAAAAAAAACAAAAGTCAAATTATCATTATTTCCAGATGACATGATTCTCTATGAAGATCCAAATAAATCCACCAAAAGACTCTTAGAATTATTAATGAAATTTAGTAATGTTTGCAGCATAAGAAATCAATACAGATAAATCAATAGCTTTTCTGTATACTAATAACACACTGAGAAAGAAATTAGGGGAAAAATTACATGAGCACCAAGAAATATGACATGCTTAGGAATAATCTAACTAACAAGGTGAAAGCCCTCTACAATTAAAACTATGATACTTTGAGAAAGAGAATTGAAGAGGACATCAGAAAATGGAAAGATATCCCCTGTTCCTGGAGAGGCAAAACTAATACTATAGTCAAAATGGCTGTACTTCCAAAATTGATACACAGGTCTAACACAATTGGAATCAAAATACCAATAGCATTCTTCACAGAAATGGAGGAAAACAATTCTAAAATTTATATTTAAGCAGAAGAGACCCAGAATGGCAAAAACAATCCTAGGTAAAAAGAGCAAAGCGGGAGGTCTCACAATTCCAAACTTCAGGTTATATTACAAAGCCCTGTTGTTAAAAACAGCATGGTACCAGCACAAAAGCAGACATGAGGATCAAAGGAACAGAATAGAGGAGGCAGAAACAACCCAAGTACTTTCAATAATTTGATTTTGGATAAAGGAGCCACAAGTATACACTGGAGGAAAGACAGCCTGTTTAATAAATGTTGTTGCAAAACCAGCTATCCACATGCAGAAGACTGAGCTACACCCATATCTCATCATGTACTAAACTAAAATCAAAATAGATCAAAGAACAAAATGTTAAAACAGAAAACCTTAAAATGCTAGAAGATAAAATAGGCGAAATTGTTAAAGTCAAAGTTACAAGGAAAGCCTTTCTGAATAGAAAATCAGTTACACAGAAAATAGTAACAAGAATCAACTGATGAGATCTTATCAAATTAAAAATCTTCTGTACAACAAAAGAAACAACCAACAGAGTGAAAAGACAACCTAAAGAACGGGAAAAAATTACTAGCTATTCCTCAAAGGACTAATATCTACAATATATTAAAAATTAACCCCACCAAAATAAAAGACCCAGTGGAAAAAAAGACAACAAAATGAATAGACACTTCACAGAAGAATTATCAATGGCCAATAAATATACGAAGAAATGGTCAAAAACACTGAACATTACAGAAACACCAATTAAAACAATGCTGAGATTCCAACTTATCCCACAAAGAATGGCCATTATCAAATAATCAACTAAAAACAAATGCTGGCAAGGCTGCAAGGAAAAAGAAACCCTTCCCCATTGTTGTTGGAAATATAAACTAATTCAACCACTATGAAAATCAGTATGGAGTTTCCTCAGAAAATAACGTTAGAAATTTTATTTGACCCAGATATTCCCCTGCCAGATATCTTTCCAAAAGATTTAAAACTACCAAGGAACAGCAGCAGAACCTGTGAGTTAGGTGGCAGCTCTCCTGCCTGGATGGGGCACATGAGGCCCGCCGCTTCGTGGGAGCGAGGAGGGTCTCGGAGTGCAGCGCTCCCGCCATTGCTGCCTTCAGCAGCACAGGACAGTGTAGCCACTGGCACAACAGCGGCACTGCGCGCAGGTGTAGAAGCCAAATCAGGATTTTCTAGCAGTGGTTTCTAAAAATTAAGAATTGAATGTACATGAATAAGCAAGAACAGGAATCTGAGAAACCACAGATCAAGCTGTAGAAAATTTCCAGTATGCCAGATTTCCTCCTGCTCTTTCTATTCCTTAGGCATCTACCTCCCATACGAAGAGAGATTCCAACATGGCTGAAGAGAGGAGGAGCCAGGTAGGAGTTCCTTCAAGAAAATCGACTTGAACCTAGGTAATTTGAAAAAATTGGAAATATGGAGGAAAATAATCCTAATGCCCAAATCAACTTGAAATAAGAGACTTGTAAATCAAATAGTATGTAGGCATAACACTCTATAAAACCACAAAACGGCTCCTGGGTCTGCCGGCAGAGGGCGCTCCCCTGTCCATGGTACCTGAACCATCATTCCCAAGAAATTCCCAGAAAGCTGACTGACAGTGCGGTGAACTCAAGTCACACAGGAGAGCTTTAGGATATACAGCCTTCCTTCAGAGGATGCCACAGCCTGGCAGAAAATTTTCACTGGCGTACACATGGAGTAAGTGACCAGGAAGCCATCGCTCCCCAGCCAGCCGACAGGTTTGTTTATCCGCCCCCCTCCACCATAGTGACTGGT
>PVJO010020670.1:0-31512 GCA_004026905.1 Hystrix cristata
CCCTCACTGGAAAAAAGGTAGCCTCTTTAACAAATGGTGCTGGAAAAATTGGCTTGCCACATGCCAAAAACTAAAACTAGATACATGTCTCTCACCAGGTACTGAACTAAAATTGAAGTGGATCAAAGATCTAAATATTAAAACAGAAACACTAAATCTACTAGAGAATAGAATAGGAAGAATACAATAGGAAGATATAGGGGTAGGAAAAAAACTGAACAGAACCCAGACTGCATGGGAAATAATACAAAGAATCAGTGCTTGGGACCACATCCTATTAAAAGGCTTTTGCACAGCAAAAGAAATCACCAATACAGCAGGGCAAAAACCTACAGACTGGGAAAAAATTTTTGCCAGCTGTCCCTCAGACAAAGGTCTAACATCTAGAATATACAAAGAACTCAAAAAAATCAAGCCTTCCAAATTCAAAGACCCAATCCAAAAATGGGCATCTGAAATGAATAAACATTTCTCAGATGAAGAAATAAAAATGGCAAATAAATATATGAAAAAGTGTTCAACATCACTAGTCATTTGAGAGATGCAAATCAAGACAATGTTGAGATTCCATCTCACTCCAGAATGAACAATGTTTATGAAAAAATCAACCAATAACGAATGCTGGTGGGGCTGTGGGGAAAAAGGAGCCCTCCTCCACTGTTGGTGGGAATGTAGATTGGTCCAGCCTCTGTGGAAATCAGTATGGAGATTCTTCAAAAAAGTACAACTAGAGGTTCCATTTGATCCAGCTATTCCTCTACTGGGCATCTTTCCGGAAGAATTAAAATCATTGTACCACAGCGATATATTTATAGCTGTGTTTATAGCAACCATGTTTATAGCAACACAATTTGTATTAGCTAAGTCCTGGAAACAACCTAAATGCCCAACAACTAATGAGTGGCTAAAGAAGATGTGGTTTTTCTACATAATGGAGTACTACTCTGCAATAAAGAAGAATAAACTGGAGACATTTGTAGGTAAATGGATGTACCTTGAGAACATACTCTTAAGTGAAATAAATTGGACACTCATGAGTACACATCAAATTGTTTCTCTGATATGAGAAACAATAAATGTAATAAGGACAAAAAGGTGTAATAGATATTATATAAAATGAAGATAATATTGAAAAGAGGGGAGCACTAGAAAGAAAGAAGGGGGGAAAGAAGGAAGGGAAGAAGGAAAGAAAGGAGAAAGGGAAATATGGAAAAATAGAAAATATAAATATATATATAAATAAACCTGCTATAAATAGGGAAGGGGGAGCAGAAATGAGGGGTGGGGAACAGGGGGGAAAAACCAAGATACATCATGTACAGGTACAAAATAACTATGGTGAATGTGATCACTATGTATACAATGTACTGATACATGTTCTTGGTAAAAAATTTTTTTAAATTTCAAAAAAAAAGTGTGCTAGGAGAAATAAAAAAGAAAGAAGATGAAAAAATTTAATTCTATAATCAGTAAAGAAAGACCTAAACAAGGAAAGATCAAAGCACCTATGAAGGCGAGGAAAAATAAATAAAAATATAAAAATTTGAAAGAGTGAAATGAGCCCTCTGATGAGATTTTCACAAAGGCACTAGACACATGTATCACTGCATTGGTCCACAGAAAACTCACTTCGGAGACTGTCAGTACTTATAGACATGCTTGTAGTCTTTGATTCTATAATCCTATTCTGGATTAAGAAATAAACTGAATGAAGGTAAAGTAGAAATAATTAACCTTAATCAATCTTAATAAGTGCTCGGCACAGCAGCATTTGTTGTAGCAAAGAAAATGGAAGTAGACTAAACAGTGAATAATACATGGAGTGTTATGTTTCATTGTAATATGCCAAAGTGGCATTTTATAAACAGCAGCAATAGTACTTAGGAGCAATATGGGAATATCCTTGAACAAATAATTTAAGGACTTTTAAAACTGTATTTGAAAAGAAATACACAGAAAGATTATTAGATATATCAGATAGTGAATTTGAGGGTCATCTATTTTTTAGATTTTGTTTGATTTCTTAATATTAAAAAAAATAAACTCAAAATTAAACTGCATAGTAGAACACTTTCTATAGCGACCGTAACCATCTGGTATAAAAATATGAGACTGAGATAAGAAATGAAAAAAAAAATATGCCAGGGAAGCTCTTCATTCAATTCAGGCAGAATTTCTCTGCAGAGAGACCCCAGACACACACAAAAGCCTTGTAAGACCAGAGTTAGCAAGAACTCAGGTGGGAGAGATGATCTGGTTTGGTCATATTACAGAAAAGTTATAATCTTCAGGGATTTCCTGTTCAGTCTAGAATTTAGCCTGCAGGATTGTGATCTGATCTCTCTGTAGCCTAATTTTTTTCCCATTTGCTAAACTGTAATCGACCAAGTAAGATAGATTGTGGTGATAGTTACCAAGCAGCAGAGGACAGGCCCTTTCCCATCTTCATTTCTGTCTGAGAGACTGTACTTGCACGCCCCTTGCCACAATCCTTTTTATTCATGGCAGTTTTCAAGCTTGGCAGGAGGATTTGATCGTCAGTTTGAAATGCAAAATGGTGCATATGACAAGACGACTTCAGATATTCTCCTTGCAGTTAGAATTGTAAAGAAAAGCCCTCATCAGAAAAGTCCCTGATCCAATAAAGGAACTTGAGGGAGAGAGAGAGGAAGAGAGATATAGCACTACTTCTTTAAAACTTCTAAAACTAAGTCTAAGTACTCTCATCTCACATTGCCCTTAGGTAGAGTGATTTTCAACCCCGGCTGAATATTAGCACCCACTCGGAGTGCTGAAAAAAAAACCACTACAACTGGGACACAACATAGAGCCATTAAAATAGAATCTCTGGGGGTGGAATCCAAGGAGCATTATTTTTAAATATCTCCAAGTTATACCGATAAGCAGCTGATGTTGAGAATCTGTGCCTTAATAAATTATCCACGGCTAATGAGAATTATTTCATAAAGTAGGCGTTGCATATACTATGTTTGAAGAGACTCATTATGTAAGTGGAGGGTTGCACACTCTAATGTCTGTGGGCTCCTGAGAAGTAATGTCATTGGGTGAAGATGGCCAGGGTTTTGTTTGTTTGTTTGTTTTTTAAAAATATGGAACGCTTCACAAATTTGCATGTCATCCTTGGGCAGGGTCCATGCTAATCTTCTCTGTATCGTTCCAATTTTAGTAAATGTGCTGCCTAAGCGAGCACAGCCAGGGTTTTTTTTTTTTTGGTGTTTTTCTTCCCCCATAATGGTGCCTTTGGTGGTTTTGTTTCCAAACAAATGCTTTGCTTACATATCAAACCTATAGGAATAGTTTGTACTTTAAAAAAGTGTTCTCTCTTTCTTAAAACGCGTAGCTACTTGTGTCCATCTTTCATTTTCTTCATTTCAAGCAGCTCAAATGTAACGATACAACTCTGATTAGTGATGGGTATTTTATTACTGCATGGAATCTACTTAACTCCATGAAGGCTTCAGCATGTGTTTAATAATAACAGACAATTAAAATGTGAAGGGCACACAAATGCACCACTCTCCACCTTTAGCCGGCGGTTATCGCACAGGAATGCAGACCCCATCATTACCATCTTTTCTGATATTTCAGAATGAAAACAGAGATTCAGATTTGTGTGACATTGGTTGGTTATTAAGTATTGATAGTTTGATTTTCAAAAAATTCACTATAGATCAAAAATAGAAGTCAAACAATGTATCCATGGGCATTTTGTTTTCTTGGTTAAAAGAGGCTGGTATGGTGGCAGTTTATATTTTCTGGTGTAGGTGTGTTTAGTGAGGCCATATGACCAATTGACCTTATTATGTAATTTAAGAAAGAATCAGTCATTGAAGGTAAAATAGGCAGGATGGGCATTTAAGCTGCAAGAGTTTCCTAGTCTCAGAAATAAGGCACATGATCAGAGTTATCAGAAAGATTTGATAATGTGACCCTAAATAGTGACATTAAATTTTTTACTGGGGACAAAGGAAATTCCATAGACAAACATGGGTCAGTTAGACACGAAAAAGGAGATCTTTAAGAAGCAATGAAGCATCAGTCCTATCTATGGCTTTGAAAAAAACCTTTGCATGGTTGAACTTTAACGGCTTTATTGACGTAGAAATCATGTTTGGAACCTGTTACCTCCATGACTCTGAAAGCTGACTTGATCTGTCCTGTGTCCTTTTTACCAAGTTGGATCTTGGGAAGAATATGAAGGGCAAAAATGCAGCTCCTCTGGTTATGTAGACCCAAAGAATGTTTCACCTGTACGTCACTGGTTCCCAGCTCCAGCAGGCATCAGGACCTTCTGGAAGGGCTGTGAAAGCAGATTCTGGGCCACAGCCCTGGTGCTGACTGATTATCCGGAGGGAGACTGGAGAACCTGCATGACTGACAATTTTCTAGGTGCCGCTGCTGCTGCTGCTGCACCAGACATCACACTGGTGGCTCCTCAGGTCTTGGGTCTTTAGTTTTCCCATTAACCTGGAATTTTATCATGTGAATCAGCAGGAAATGATCTTCAGATGTACTTGTTAGGATGCTTCTTTGAGTAAAATGAAACTCAAAGGTTGAATAAAAGTTATAAAGTGCAGTAGTCCCCCGACATGCCTTTTCTGTTACCTGTAGTCAACTGTGGTCAGAAAATGTTAAAGGGAAAGATTTATAGAAACCAGCAATGTACAAGTTTTAAAATGCACGCCAATCTGAGTAGTAGCATGGCATCTTTGCACTGTCACCCTCCACCCTATCTAGGATGTGAATCATCCCTCCCAGTGTAGCCACACCTATATTTATACCTGCCCATTCATCACTTAGTAGCCTGTCTTGGTTATCAGATTGACTATTGCAGTACTGAAATACTTGTGCTTGAGTAACCCTTATTTTACTTAATAAAGGCCCCAAAGAATACGAAGATTCATGCTGGGAATTTGGATATGAAAAGGGAAGCCAAAAAGTGCTTCCTTTAAGTGAAAAGGTGAAGGTTCTTGGCTTAATAAGGAAAAAAAAAATGAGAAGTTAAAATCTGTAGTAAGGACGAATCTTCTACCTATGAAATTGTGAAAAAGGAAAAAGAAAGATATGCTAGGTTTTGCTGTCATGGCTCGAATTACAAAAATTCTGGCCAGTGTATAAGTGCTTAGTGAAGTTGGAAAAAAACATTAAATGATGTACAGTTCAGTATTATCTGCTGTTTTGAGCATCTACAGGAGGTCTTAAAACATATTACCCATGCATAAGGGAGAACTACTATACATTCCCATAAGGCTGGTACTGACTTTGGGGTTTCACTAATTGCCAATTTTAAGAGCTTCCTGATTTTCTTAAATGCGTAACACCGTTTCCTTGTAAGTCACTGGGTGCCGATTCTCTGCATCTAAATTGCCTGACATGTTGGCAAGACCCGCAAACCACAAAGCCAGTCCTCAGTACAGCCCAAACACGTGTACTTGTGTCGTCTGGCAGCAAGTTTGGCACATCTTGTCTCTTTCTTTCACCTTTGTATATTTCATGAAATTTTCTAGGACAGCTGGATCAATGAGACACATCCTAGAAGCTTTTATGATTTTCTTTGTGTTATGACATTGGTTAGTGGAGTCTCATTTGTCAAGGTGGATTGGATCCAGTAATTGCACTCTCTGGGGGTCAGAAGTACTGAGGGAGAACCGTACACTCAATTCAGCTAGATTGTTTTTTGTTTTGGTGTTGCTTTCCAGAGGAGATATTATGTGTATTAGTACCGCTTGGAACAAATCTTATAAGAAATAGGCCAGGGCTTCTCAACTGTGCCTGAGACCTTAGACTCACCCAGGCAACTTCCGGTGGGGTGAGACGGCTTAGCCTCGCCCGGATTAGCTGGATCTCGCACTCTCAGGGCGAAGCCTGGCACGGTCGCGTTTTAAGATCTGCTAGATTGGTGGCTCTCCAGCTTGGTTTGAATGAGAAACCCCAGAGAACTGATTAGGACCCAGAATGCTGGCTTCACTCTCTGAGATCATAATTGAGCAGGTCTGGGTTTGGGCCTAAGAATTTGCCTTTTTAACAAGTTCCCAGGAGACGGTGAGGCTGCGGGTGGGATCACGTTCCGAGGACCGCTGATGTGAGCGTCGCCAGCCCTGCCACCGTGGGCCACCGTGCGCAGAGGCTGTCTTCCCTCCCAGCTCTGCAGCTAGCGACTTCATTAGTCCCAGCTTTCCTACCAGGCTAGAAAACAATCCTTCAATCCACCGTGACCCTTTGCTGACAGACTAAAATTATTCTGGGAATTGTGCTCCCGGTTACATGGGAGCTCATTTAATTATCTGGTAATTTAATTTGGTAGAAACAAAATTTTAATTTTTATCTCAAAATACGTCACTTCTATTTCTTTTAGCTGCATCAATCACTGTCAACGGCTTTATATTCACTGATACTTTTCAATTTTTCTTTGTAATTTTATTTATCAGACTCTTAGGTTAAAGAAAAATAACAGCGTCAGGAAGCTTAAAATAAATTAGATCTGTGTGGGCAATTTTCTGTTGCTCCCCTGGTGCGATGGATTCAGTCATTTTGTGAGGCTCGCCATTCCTGGAAAGGTTGTTTCTCCCTAGAATTTCTAGGGATCGACCTCCTGCTCAGTGAATCTTAGTGGTTTTCAAATCTTGCTGCTTGGTTTTCCTCTGCTTCTGCAGCATTGCCAATGTGTTTTGATTCTAATTAAATCTGTAAAAGCATACAAGTTCATTGATTTTTCTCACTGCAGCAAATATCCATGTCTCTTTTGCTTAGTATAATAAGATCATGTTCTTCAGAATCACCCTCACACTGATATTCTTGGTATTCTTATTATTAGCTATACACAGCACATTGCCTGATGTCTCCCAGCCTCAGATTTTTTGCCTGTAAAATGGGAGAATAACGCCTTTCTCACAGAGATATTATAAGGAACTACTGCAGTAAAGAAGGCCAAGTCCTTGTTTTGATGATTGCTAAAAATCGTTCATTAATTGGGAACTATTTTTAGTGGGGGAAGTGGTGTGTAAGAAGCTCTTGGAATCCTATGGAGGGAAAGGAGATCAGGTTCAAAATTAGAGATTCAATTAAACCATCGGGCCAGACTAAACTACATGGGACTGTTCTACTGAAGACTGCCCTGGATGTCTCCCTTACTCTTGTCCTGTGTTCTAAAATATTTAAGTGTGTCTCAGGAGAGTGCTATAGGCCAGATCCCTGCTCTAAAAAAACAGCCTTTGCAAATATAATGACCAACCTATATTTTAGTGCACTTGCTTGTGTTTACGTAGGAGATTGTATGTCTCTTAGGCACGCTTTGAACTGTGGTGTCTTGGGAATATTTCATTTAGGCTTAATTAAAATGGAACTTGACTTAATTAAAGGATTATATTCACAGTAAGAGCTATGTTGAACTTCTTTGAAGTTTGTAAATCCTCGCCTAATTATCATGTGGCCAATGCCTTGGTAGACTGTGCCCATTTGTGGTTCAAACCAGTCCTTACGGTAAAGATTTTTCACCTTGCTGAATAAGGAGGACTTTGGAACTCTGCCTGCACCAGCTGAGGGGGGCACACGCTTCTTTCCAAAGCTAGAATGGTTGGGAAGCTATAATGTTGGTATGAAAAACAAAACCTAAATCCAAACCAGACCTGCAGAATGCTGATTACTCTTATCTTGGTATTTTAATTTAACATGAATACAATATAATTCTATAACTATGTAAGGTTGTATAACTAGATGTATAGCTGCATAGATAATTTATTTTAAATACATTAAGCTTTATTTGTTGCATTGGTTACATGTACATCTCCTCCAAGCTAATAATTTTCTACATTGACCTCCAGAATATATATATGTCTCGGTGTCCGCAGATGTGTTTTTATACACTTTTTTTTTATAGATTTGAAAGCCTTTTTAATTTTTCGTAATTCACGGAATAAGTCTTGTATAATCATTGTAATACAATAGACATAAAAGATACTTTTATTTTTCTTAAGATTTCTGTTAAAAACCTCTCCTAAAATAATGTAGAAATGTTTATATTCTACCTTTTCTCTTGAGGTTGTGATAATAGAATTTTATTTTTTTGTATCTTTATGTTTTAATACACTAGCATAGTAAGCTAGTAACTACATTTAATTTTGCTAACTCTAGCCACGACTTGAGCTTTCTCTTACGGGGTTTGCCATTCAGGTTTTCTCCTCCTTAGGGTGCTTATCTCTTCTTGTTTCTAAGGAGCTAAAACTTTAAAAATAGTAAATTGACAAGAAATGTACAAGACTGTGACTCCTGGAAGGAGACTGGCTCTCTGCTTTTCTACAGTAGTCTGCTCTGATTTCTCACTCTGCCTCTAGTTCTTTATCTAGAGAGTCTTACTGATCATATTTTCTTCCCCTTCTACCACTCTTCAAAAGTCAGCATCTAGAAAAATCACTGCGGCCTATTAAAATTTAAATGGTAGATACTGGGAAAAGTATCTTTTTTTCTATGCCTAATCTCAACATGGTCTCCTGAGCTCCCATTTCTGTTGTTCGTGAAGGAGAAGGAACTGTATCTTGCCTTTTCAAAGTAATAATGTTCTCTTTCTTTGGAGAGTTTAGGCATTTTATAAGATGAGTGCAAGCATATTCTACCTTCCTACTTTCCTTTCCTTTTCTTGAGGAAGTTGGGGAAGCTTACATGGCACTATGGTGGTGCTCAAGGCACGCTAGAGGATGTCCTCGGGGCTCCCTTGGGATGGTGCTAGCAAGGTGAACCCAGCCCCTGAGCCCTGGTGAACAGACACTAATATCCTTGGAGCAGATGATGGTCTCAGTGTGCAAGTTTGGGAAGTTTTGCTTCCAATTCACTGTAACCACCAGATATTTTCTTGATGTCCCATATGTGAGTGAGGGAACAAGCTCCTACATTTAGGTTTCTCTTCACCCAGTCTGGAGTTATACAACTTCCTCTTGAGCCTTTGGCTCATTCCAGGTTTTTCTGTGACACAAGTCAATTCTTCAAGTCATTTCTTTTTGTGTGTGTGCAGAGGACAAAGCTGGGGTCTTGTGTTTGCTAGGCAAATGCTGTACCACTAAGCTAAATCCCCAACCCCACAAGTCAATTCTTAATTTTTTTCCTTTCTAGTCTCTAATCCATCATATAGAATTGAAGGGCTTTGCTGGCTCTTCCTGTCTGCCCTCTTTCTCTGGTGTTCTTTCTTCTTTCCTTCCTTCTCTTCTTACTCCTTCTTCATATATATTTTTTGTTTAAAAAGTTTCCTTTCATATTGTATTCTATTTATAAATAAAAAACATGTTTAAATAACTATAGCTGATTTTAACTGTGCAGATCTTTTAAACTACAGTTGTATAGAAAGCAATTTAAAAGCCAAAGTGTAGGATTTAATTTATGACAGTAGATTGTACATGGTTTTTGTTTTATATAGACATTTGAAGTTTTTACTGTGATTCTCAAAGCTGTGGAAATTAAGTCTAATGGTTTAGAATAAGGGGGTGGAGGATAAGCACAAAAGCTATTTCATTCAATGCAGAATTGGTAGGGGGAATAGTTGATTAGAATTATCAAGAAAACCTCTTGAGGGCAAATCCCTATTTCCACAAAAATATGGAAGAAATTGATATTTGTGAAGCATCTACTCTATGCTGACTACTACATGGGTAGCACATATGTATATAATGTTTTATTTATTCCCTGATAGGTAGATAGTTCATATATTAGGAAAGCACTTTGTAATGAATCAACCTGCACATGGCCAAGATGAAATTTAAAACACTGGTCTTTCCTCTGTACTCTTTAATAAACAAGAAAAATCATCTTTGTGTGATCTTTCTCTCCATCAGATGGGCAACAGGTGATGATTAACGGAGGTATTATCTTTAAATGGTAGTCATTCATAGAGGAAAAATGTAACTGTATACCAAGAAAGTGACTGCTCATTTTAGAATGTAGTTTTATAATATATTTCACCATAAAATATGAAAATTTGCTATGACATTTATTGTCTGTTGACTCAGGATCTATCTTGGAAACTGGTTGTGATTGTGATAACAACTGAACACAGTACTTCTGCACAAATTCAGTTACTGTTGGGATTTGACAATGTTATTCAACATATAAAGCGTATTTTCCCTCCTGGGAATTATTTTATAAGTAGAAATATTTCCATTCTAAATTTGCTCTACACACAAAGTGAAAAATTACTATCAATAACTTTTAGGTGCCTACACATTTCTTAGATGCTTGGGGATGAGTCCTGCCTTGCTCACACATTCAAAGATGAACAAGGCAGGATTTCTTGCGAATCAGATGTCAGCACTAAATTGAAGCTTTTTGTACATGTTGCTAGGAGATGAAAATCCTGAGGGCACGTATTCTGTCTTCCTGTATTTCTTTTTACGCTTGAAAATGGTATGTACATAGGAAACGCCCTGAACACATTCATATTATGGTGATGGAACGAAAACATGAAAAACAGAGCTTTGGTGTAGTAGCGTGGAATCTAGCTATTAAATATGTATCATTAGTTATTCATGCATACATACATATTCATGTTGATATTAACCATATAAATATATTGATATTAATCTCGTTGAATTGAATCTCAAAATGCTACCGGAGACTTGATTGCAGGTCCAGTTTGCCCCAGAGAACCTGAGTCTGTTGCCGGTATCATACTAAATGCTGAATCTCATGTGTCTTGTTAAATTCCATCATTGGTGTTAGGTTTTTCTTTTATTTCCATTTCATGATTAAAATGATCTTAAATCATCTAGGAATTATACAGTTTGGAAAAAGATTGGCAGAACTTTTCTGATTGGTGAGCTACATTATAAAGACTGATCTTATGTTAAGTATATTTAATTGAAGAATATGAAATAGTTACTATTAAAATGATATTTAAGCTTTAAACCAGTAAAACAAATATATAAGCAAAAGTTTATATTCAACATTCAGGCTGAACTTTCCCGAGTTGAAAAAAGGTTGAATACTGAAAGATAGGCTAATTGTGTAATTCTACATTTTGACTAAATAGAGTTCTTAGGGCTTTCCTAAGAGCAAAGAAATTCATAAGCTAAGAGATGAATGCATTTTACAGTTGAATACAGGCAGGAATCCAATTAAATGATTTCTAGCCCATTAATACACAGGAATCCCGGTTGTAGGCTTCCATGACAGTGCCATTTAGTTTTAGGGTCACAGCTGTATGCGTTTCACAAGTATGCTCTGACCATCAGTAAGAATGCACTTAAAATAAGTTTTTATAAATCTATTAAGTTACCATTTCTTTGGTGGACATATAATTAATAATATTTTGCTACTATAGAATTCATTTCATCTAGAAAAACCATGAAATAATGGGAGACAAGGCCAGTGATGTCTGATTCTCTACAGCTTCCAAGCTCAGAGAGATAATTTTCAATTAGAAATTCTTTTTATATACGGTAAATGTAAATTCCTTTTTACAGATAATATACATTACATGGAAGCAGAAGAGACCGTTTTCAGCTGGTGGACTTCCTCGGGAGACTTCTACTACCAAGTCTCTCCACAAGAAATCTGCCCTTCTTGTGGATTTTTATCCCATTCATTTCCCTTACATTTTGGTCTGATGTTACCTATTTAAACTCAGATGACCTTTGCATCCATACGGAGAATCTGTCCTGTAATAGTCATGTTTTTCCATTAACTTTCTTTTCAGTTTCTCTATTTATTAATATGTGCGTGATCCTTCTGAGACAAGGTATGTAATCTTAGTCATCCCCTGAAAAATGCCATGTAAATGAAGTTCAGTAGCCAACCTTGACAACTTTCTAGATGGTAAGTAACAAACTATTTTACTGGCAATAATAATGTGTACTTCACAAGGATATAGTGAAAACTTCATCTCTCATCTTCCTTTTTTCTTTCTACTCCTTACTTTATAGTATGAATATTTTTATGAGTGACTTTTAAGATAAAATTATTCTCTAGTATAATAACCTAACTAACTAAAGAGGCTGGTTTCAGAGGCTGGTGGAATGCTGAAACCATTGCTAAAATATTCCCTCTGTCTCCAGTCTTGACACTTCACTCTTCCTCTGGCCAGCTGCTGGGTTGATCTCTACAGAACATCTGATCATGTCATTCTCCCACTTTGCTCCTCTCGGGTTCTTGCTGACTAGAGCTGAGGTCCCCTAACTGTGCACTAAGATACCCACGTGCATCAGTGAACACACACAGATCCTTGATCTATTTCCAGCATGAAGGAGGAAACAAAGCAATACTTTTTTGGGTGCCTCGTAATAACTTGAGGTAGTTCACTTTCAACATTAGATTGGCTGCATTTCTTTCAATGATGCCACATTCTACACAACTGGGTTTTCAGCAGTTGCTAAAAAAAACCAAGTATTGTATGTAATCGAAGTGAAACATGAAAGGAAGATGGAAGGAGCTAGTGTGAGTTCAGAATCTGTAAAGATAGTCGGCGACCAACTGCATGCATCTCAGCGGTAAATGCTGTGGGTATGTGGAGATGAAATAAAATTTTCTTTCAATTTATGTGGATAATTTGTTTCAAATGGCTACCAAGATGACATAGTATTTTTCGACTTCTTCAGTTCTAACTACATTTCAAAAAGCACTGCTGTTTTCTGTATTCTATTTGATCTGGAATCTCAGTGGAAAAAATTGTTGAGGATAAGAGTGCTTCAAATAAGAAAATTTGTAACTCTCAATTCTAGAATAAAATCTAAACTCCATGGCAAGGACTTGCAGCCAAGATCCTTTCAAATGAATTTTTTTCCATCTTAAAATGATGATCATTCATAGAAGATTTCTCAGTCTCAATTTCCTCATCTATGAGACTGGGAGCATATTAGTGCTTCTATGGAGGACGACCATTGTTGAACTTGAGGGACGAGCGTGCACCAGTACTTAGCGCAGGGCCAGGCGTGGAGAAGTTTCAGGCAATTCAACTGAGTACATTATTTTTGTTCTTAAAATTAACACCATCTTTTTTAAGCACATACAAGCTCATAAGCCTAGAGCCATAATAGTCCAGAGTCTTGGTGCTCTTTGACCTGCTTAAGTATGACCTCAGCTACTTAGTATGAAGAGAACTCCACGTCTGACTTCCTGCCTCTCACCATCTTGCCAGCTGCTCCTCTGTGCTGCGGGCAGAATTGTGGTCATCATTCGGGTGTGCACTAGAAGGTCCTGGGCTGGAATATAAAGAGACATTCTGAGACCCGGAAGGGCCTGAACACACAGTGTTTTTTATTCTTTACCTTCAAGTCAGCAGTATGTTTTTTTATTCCTTACTTTTTTTCTGGGTAAACATTTTCAAATTATCTTTATGGAAATGGGAGGAATCAAATAATGAATTATTCACTTTAACTGGAAAAGTGGGACAATGTGGGCAATAAGGTGACTTGTTTCTTATTCCTATTTTTTTTTAAATTCTGTCTTTGCTTATAAGGGAAGATTCCATCAAAATATTCGGATTTATCAGGCAGATGAGTGCACATTTGTCTGGTGACGCAGGTACTCTGAAGGAGGCCTGTTTTGAGCTGAAGAGAGCGGGGGAGAGAGTGTAGAGGTGACATGAGAAGGTCTTTCCTGTGTTACTACCTGCAGTTTGCTCTTGGGTCCTGGCCAAGCAGTAAAAGGGCATCTGTTTGGGCTCTGAATTCCTGTTATTGAGAGAACAGAACTAAAAAGGACTATATGACAGTATTGTAAATGGGACTTGTAAAGTATACCACGGATGAACAGCCCTTATATCCTCAACTATGTAAGCAAAAGACTGAGGCAAACTATTTGGAAAGTCCTTTCTCCATAATAAGCTGAGGGCTCAGATTTTATCATGGGTAGGATCATGAACTCCACCCCTCCAGCCTACACAAGCCACTTATGATTTTAGTACCTAAGTTTCCTGATCTGAATAAGAGCAAAGTGGGCTGATTCAGTTGAGTTTATAGATTATACTTCCTGGCAGAATTCAAAATGAGGAAGCACAAAGTCAAGCAGAGCTTAAAGATTTCTAGATCAAATATGACTAGGATTTAATCCCTCCTACTTCCCTCTTAGAAATTCCTAATGTGCATTATTATAGTAAAGACTCAGGACATCTAGCAGTAGAGAATTGTGTTTCTATTTATTGGACTCAGTGTACTGAAGGAATATTTTTGTTTTGTTCCTGGTGACATAGTTTACTGACCTACTGAGGACTGCCTACTAAAGACTCTAAAGTACCTCTAAGTGCCACCTCGAAACATTTCAATGTAGTGCTTCTAAAAAGTGATTTCGGAGGCCGAAGGGGCTGGTCATTAGCTCTCTAGGTTGACTTAACTGCTCTGTGTTCCTTTTATCGTGAATTAGGATCAGTTCTATTACAGGGTCACTGAGGAAACTGTAGCATTGCACAAGGCATGGTCAGGAGTGAGGCAAGTAGAGCCAGACCGCTGGGACTAAACCTCTGCTTCTGCCACTTGGCCTTTCCATCTCAACACACAAGTACTTGTTCAATGGCTGGTTGTAGTCTTGCTTTAAAGTGAGAGGGTCCCCGTCTCACCAAGGGCAACTTAAGAAACACGGTGCTTCCTTTGCTATTAAGTGATCATTAGTGCCTATGTCTTAGGGTTTGGGTCAGGAACAGGGCCCAGCACCTAGGAAATTCTCCAGGAATATTATACAGGTATCATTATTGTGGGTGGTTGCTGACTCCCCTCCTGGAGATACTGAAAAGCAATGGAAAGATCCTCATCTCACATTTGTTCATTATTGTTCAATTTTTCTCCTTAAATTTCTTCTCCACAATATTTCTCTGTAAATGGGTTTTTGGCCAGTAGTTTATGTCCAAAACTTAGAAGCCCAATTAGTAAGTTCTTTGACCTCCACTTTCTCTTTTTAGGGCATTAGTAAGTTCTTTGACCTCCACTTTCTTTTTTTTATTTATTTCTTCCTTCTTTGTTCCAGAAAATCTAAAGTACATATCCTAATACCCCTTCTACTCCATACGCATGCATGCACTTTCTTTTCTTTTTTTTCTGATACAATTAAATTTTGCTTTTTAACAATTTTATTAGTACATGTTTGCTGTACATGATGTTTACATTCCTCATGTAGAGTTGGTACATGTCCATAACACATCTTAATTCCTTTTATTATCACCTTACCTACCCCCCTTCCCCTTCCTTCTAATTCTTGATTCCCTTCCCATTTGAGAAAGATCTATCTCCCTACTTCCTATTGTCTATATTTTATTTTGATCTTTTTTATAATTTGGGTTTCTCATGTAAGAGAAACCATGTGATAGTTAAGCTAATGTGTCTGATTTATTTCACTTAACATTATGGTCTCAAGGTGTTTGCATTTTTCTACAAATGACTGTAGCTTATCCTTCTTTGGGGCAGAGTAGTACTCCACAGCATGCAAATACCACAATTTCTTTATCTACTCATTTTTTGATGGACATATAGGCTATTTTCAAGATTTAGCTATTATGAATTATGCTGCTATAAACATGGGTATGCATATATCACTGTTATATGCTGTCTTTAACTCTTTTGGGAAAATACCTAGAAGGTGGACAGTGAGTCAAATTAAACTTCTAGTGCTAGTTTTTTAAGGATCTCCATACTGATTTCCATAGTGGTTGTATTAGTTTACATTCCCACCAACAATGCAGAAGGCTTCGTTTTTCCCTGCAGCCACAGCAGAATTTGTTATTTCCTTTCTTGATGATGACCACATTTTGGGGGGTAATATGGAATCTCAGTTTTTTTTTTTTTTTTAGCTTGTCTTTCTCTAATGGATAGTGAGGTTGAGCATTTCTTTGGGTGTTTATTGGCCATTCCTATTGCTGTGAAGTCCCTATTCATTTAACTTGTCTACTTTTTGAGTGGGTGTTTATTTTGGGGTGTCTAATTTTTTTGAGTTATTTATACAGTCTAGACATTAGTCTTCTGTCTGAGAAATAGCTGTCAACATTTTTTTCTCATTTTATAGGCTGACTTTTCACGCTTTTTTTTATCTGTGCAGAAGTTTTTTAATTTGATATGATCCTATTTGTGGATTCTCAGTACTATTTCCTGTGCAACTGGGGTTCTGTTCAAAAAGTCCTTGCCAATGCTTACTATTTCAAGAGTTTTACCTATCTTCTCACAGGTTAAGTACTTCTGTTTTAACATTTACTTCTTTGTCCATTTTGACTTAGTTTAGTACATGGTGAGAGATACGAGTCTCCTCCAGCTTCAAAATATATCTCCAAACCAGAGATCTCGAGATGTTTGTTGCTACCCTTCCAGTGCAAGCCATAACCATCTCTTTCTTCTTGTCCTGCAGTTACCATCTAATGGTCTGCAGTTTCCCATAGGTCTTTTATTGGTAGCCACTAGAATAGTAGTTTAAAATGTGTATCCCATAATTTGCCTTGCATTTGAATGTGTTAGAATAAAACCCAAACATCTAGTCATGGCTTTCAGAGCCTCTACCTTCTTCCCTAATCTCATCCCCTTCTCTCTCAATGCTTGGGTCAGTCTGGTCAAAGACATAGGCCTGTTCTCTCCTGGGTAGTTTGCCTGTGCTATTCTCCAGCCTGCAGGAGTCTTTCCCAGGTCTTCATAAGGCTGCTTTCCTCTCTTTTTCTAACCTGAGTCAAATGTTACCTTCTCAGAGAGACGATCTTTATCATCCCAGGTAAAAGTAGTCCTTGCCATGCTCTATGTGAATTTATGTTTACTTGTTAGTCTTTTCCTCCTCCCACCATAATATAAGGTCTCAGGGGTATAAGGACCTTGTTAGTCTTGTTCACAGTCATCTAGAATAGTTATTATAATTTCCATTTTAATATGTGCAGTATTTTTTTCAATGGCTGGATATAGTACTGTTTTAGGGCCAAATAGTCCCCATCTCACCAATTTGTTTCAAAGATTAAAAGTGAAACTACATGCAAGACAGCTAAATTCAGCGCTTAGCACAAGGAAGCTGTTAAGTATCTATGCTTAATATTTGTTACTATTTTTACTCACTTCCAAAATCATTTTCCTTTTCTAGTACTCAAAGATCCTGTGAAAGGGACTTAAGGCGCCCCTTGCAGCAGAGGTTGGATCCTGGGTCTCAGGGCCTTTGGCTCAGGAAGATTTCTCTTACTCTACCATTCAACCTCTATGTACAAAATAGACAGCACTTCACCTTTAGTCACTTTAGATATATGTTCATACTTTAGAAGGATGAATTATCCTTTTTTTAAAAAGAATTTAATGACGCAGATTTCAAACCCATGATGGAGCCTATTTTCTCCTAGCAAATAATCTATACTTTTATCATATCTTCTAAGTTTCGTTAGTTGGCATGAGACCTCTTTCTATTTCGTGCTCTGTCTTCTTCAATTGTGCAATATAATTTTAAAATTGTATTTCCAAATTTTGAAAGTATTTATGATTTCTTCTCAAAGAGTAACCTCCCATTCTACCCTGTTAAACTTCTTATTATTGCAGAGTAAATGTATATGATTCGTATTCGGCATCTATATTCCTGATACAATTGTGTGTAATGAAAAAATCTTATGCGATAAATCATGTACACAGGTGTGTGTAGCAGAGTGCATGTTATTTAAAGAATAACAATTAAATGAGCGTGTCTGTTTTCACCATCCATGCTATAAAAATAAATAGAACATTATAAGGACCCTTGGTGCTCCCTGCATACTGCACCCTCCCTTGTAGAAGTGGTTGTATCCAGCATTGATAGTGATCAATCATTTTCTGACTTTTTTAATATCCCTAAACAGTGTAAGTTTAGTCTTGTCTTTTTGTCCATTTCATATAAATGGCATCCTACTGCGTACACTGTTCTGTGAGTTGTTTTTTACACTGCATTACATGTTTGAGATTCATCTATTTTCTTGAGTGTGATTGAGTTGTGCTCCCATTGGTACAGATGCAGTGGTGTGAGTAAGCCACAGTTCAGTTCTCCATCATCTTGTTAGTGGATAATTGAGCAGTTCGGACATTTCGCTGTTATGAACCATGTTGCCGTGGACATTTTTTATGTCTCCTGGTATACAAGGTGCAAGAGCTTTGTATCTAAGGTTTATACTTAGTATTACTTGGTCATGACATACTCTCTTTTCAACTCTACTGTGCACTACTTCCAACTTGTTTTCCAAAGTGATAGCAAATTGTATTCCCTTCTAGTGGTGCATGAAAATTCATGGGGCTTTCTGTCCCCCTGCACATGTCACGAAGCTTGTCAGCCTTTTGAAGTCTCGTCAGTCTGGGAGGTATAAAGTGGTATCTTCTTGAGATTTTCACCTGCGTTTCCTTGCTTCCTATAGAGACTGAGCATCTTTTCACATATTTATTTGCAATTCCCATCTTCTCTTTTGGGAAATGTTCATTCGTATTTTCTTGTAGTGGGTTGTTTGTCTGCATCTTATTGATTTACAGGAGTATTCTTTAAACCTTTCTGAATACAGTTTTTGGTCATATTTACAGGAAATATTCTCTCCCAGGTTTTGGGTTATCATTTCATGGTTCCTTTGGATAAACAGATCTTTTAAATTGAAATAAGTTGAATTTATTAATAATTTGTTATAAAATTGGTACATGAAATATTTTTCATATCATAAAAATATTCCCACATATTTTCTCAAGACCCTTACTCTTCACAGTAAAGTCTTGGAATAGATTATCATGTTTATTCTAAGGAAGGAATCAATTTTATATTGCTTCCTATATGGATTTATATCTATTCCACATCATTCATTTAAAAATCCACCTGTTGCCTATAGATGTGCAATACCAGTTCTATAATATATAAAGTCTCCATATGGGCATGAGTCCATGTCTAGGCTCTCTCATTTCATTAGCCTGTTTGTCAAACCCGGGGACTAAACTATAGATTTTAGATTGCTATAGCTGTATAATAAATCTTAGCAGCTCATAGGGCCAATCTTTTGATCATATTCTTAGTTCTCTACTCCTACATGAGACTATTTAGAACCATCCTGTTATATTATATGAAACTTCCTATTGGAATTTTTAGTGGAATTGCATTGCAAATGCAGATGAATTTTGGAAAGAGGACTGATGTCTATAACATTGGACATTTCTGTCCACATAGAATATTTCTTTATTTATTTAGCTCTCCTTTAGCATCTTTCAAAAAAATTCTACACTTACACTTTCTATGTAAAAGACTTACATATCTTAGAGTTCTTTCAAGACACATTCTGGAATTTATTGTGATATATTCTAAAGTTGCATTTTCAAATTTTTTCTATCAAAAAATTAATATCCACAAACTCAAGCATCACAGGTAACACGGAAAAGTAACAAAAGGCATTTTGGGGTAAAATTTGAGAAATGTTTTTAAAATTTCACCACTGAATAAGATAGTTACTCTTTAAGATTTTTCTTTTTTGTAGATAATCTTTGTGAAGATAAAAAGTCATCTGTGATTCCTAGTTTAAAAATTATTACAAGTGATGTTGAATTTTGTAGACTGCTTTAACCAAAGAAACTGAGATGAATACATAGACTTTTTACCCTTTAAACTTCTAATACTATGATTTATATTTGTGACTTCTAATGTTCAACAAATTTCACATTCTTGAGATAAACATAACAGGGTCACAATGTATTTACTGTTTAGAGTATTGCTCTATCTGGTTTGGTATTTTACTACTTATTTAATGTAGTTCAATAAACAATACATATAGTAATACATAATGTGTAAATGTAAATTATAAAAAAATATATATATATATAAAGTATATATATATATGAAGTGTTTCGGACTGGTTTGCTGTTTTTCTTTCCTTGTATCTCCTTGTTTGGTGTTACTTCCCAGGTAAACTTATAAAGCGATCTGCTGAATGTTTCTCTCCTTTCTGTTCCTTGGAAGTAATAGTAATATTCTGAGGTAATTGATTCATCCAGTGGTTTCTAAGATCTTTCTGCTCTGGGTATGATCCTTTCTTTGAAAAAAGATTTTAAACAACTGACTCATTTTAAAAATATTACCAGGGGTACTCAATTTTTATGTCTCTTAGGATCTGGGTGTGATGATATGCACTTATAATCCCAGCTCTCAGGAGGCTGAGGCAGGAAGATAGTACGGATTCAAGGCCATTCTGAACTGTGCAGTGAGCCCTTATCTAAAAAAAAAAAAAAATTATATGTCTTCTTAAGTCTGTAACTTGTAGGAGTTCATCTGTTTTACCTTTAAATAATTCATATCTAATTTTTTGTTTATAAAAATATTTGAAAGTACCTTTCATTACTTACATTGTTTCTTTTATAAAATCAATAGTTCCTATAGTTTAGAGATTTCTCAATTAGTTTATTAAAAAACAGATTTTGACTATGTTAGTTCTTTCTATTGTATCATTGTTTTCTCTTTTCTATTTTTTTTTCTCTTTGATGTCTGGTTTTAATTATGTTGCTTTCTTCTGCCAGCTGTGTGTGTGTGATGGTGGTGGGGTGGGATTTAACCCAGCACCTTCAAATTGAGTTACATTCCTACCCCACTCCCTTTTTAAAATTTTGAGACAGTGTCTAGTCAAGGTGGCCAGGTGAGACAGAAGATATGATCCTCCTGCCTCAGCCTCTCATGTTTTGAGAAAGCCATCTTTTAAAAAATTCCCTCTAAATTGATTCCTTAGGGCCAGGGATTTAGCTCAGTGATTAGAGTGCTTGCCTTGCAAGCACAAGGCCCTGAGTTCAATCCCCGGCAGCACAAAAAAAATAAAATAAATAAAAAAAACTTGATTCCTTAGACTATTTTAGTGGTTGGGGTGTGTGTGTGTGTGTGCGCGCGCGTGTGTGTGTTTGCATACATGTTTTGATTTAATGGTTTTGTATTCATTCATCAAGATTTAAATGATTCTTCTTTATTTTCAGTGTTTTATTTTTATAGTGCTATTTAGAAGAGTTTTTTGAATTTCCATTGTTTCCTAACTTTTCTCCTCCTTATTCTGCCTGGCCTTGTCTTCCTCCTTTTTCTTACCACTTTTATTATTTTATCTTAAGAGAACTTGATTTATTTGACCCATTTGACATGGATTATCTGAAATGTGATGACGCTTTCTTCATAACCTAAATTGTGATCAGTTTCCTCGGTGTCCCCAGGGAATGTGAGAAGAATCTGTATTATTCAATTCTTAGTTTCAATATTTATTTGTCCATCAAACTAAGCTTCTAATTATGTTTTTCAACTCTTTGCTATTTTTACCAATTTCTTTTTGATTTTATAACTTGTCAATATGATGAGAGATTTGTCATTTTGCTTTTATTTACGTCAGATTTTCCTTTGTATGTTTTTGAAATTATGCTATTGGGGCATAGAAGTTTAAAACCGTCATATATTCCGGAAAGTTAAACAGTTTATCAGTAGGCAATGAAATTCTTTTACCTTGGCTAAGATTTTGACCTGAGAATCTATTTGATTGGGTGACACATTACATTGGTTCAGTAGTATCTAACTTACCTTTTTTTTTTTTTTTTTTTGGTGCCCGGATTGAACTCAGGGTCTTGCACTTGCTAGGCAAGCACTCTAACCACTGAGCTAAATCCCCAACACCTAAGTTACCTATCTTTTACTGTTGTCAAAGAACAAAATTGTAACACATTGAATTTAAAGGTCTAATTGGCTTTTACTAGCAATTCACAGATCAGGCAGCATCCTATCTACAACATGGAGCATCCTATCTACAAAAAGCACTCCGTGGGGGATGGGGAAACATTTGATTTTGTAAGGTGAGTGGAGCTGCAACAAGGAAACAACCTAATTAAGAAAGTGCGTTGCTCAGCATCAGGTTACTTCAGCTCATTTCTTCTAAAGGCCTCCTTATGTGAACTCAGGGAGACTGGGACTCTGGTAGCTTTGAATTTCCTAGTGTTTGGAAAACTGGCATGTTCTGAGATTTTTCTACTTTCTTAAGTTTAGGCTTAATTGTGTGGCACTTGCTATGACCACACTCACTTTGCATCGTTCCACTAGCGCCTTGTATGGTACCTTCCGTAACTGGTGTTCGACACTAGCTTTTTAATTGTGTGCCTTTGTAAACAACACATATTGGGATTTTATCTTTCTTTTTTGGGTGCTGGGGATTGAACTTGGAGCCTTGTGCTTGCAAGGCAAGCACTGTGCCACTTGACCTATATCCCCAACCCCAAGGATTTTATCATTTTTGAATCAAATCTGATGAACTTTTTTCTTAGAGGCTGTAGTTCCTTTATATTAGTTATTGCCAACATATACCTTTATTTCTGACACATTACTTGTGGTTTCTATTCCCATTTCTCTTGCCTTTTTCAGAATTTATCCTTATTCCATTCTCTACCATAACTTTTGAATTTGTACACATTTTGTCTGTTCTTTTAGGACATATGCATTATAATAAATACCTTTAACTCAGTGAAAAATGTCCCCCCAAGCAACATAAATGTTTTAGAATGATTCGACCTTAATTACTTTCTTTTTGACTTGAATTTTATTTTATTTTTTGTGTTGGGGATTGAACTTAGGGCCTTGCGCTTGCTAGGCAAGCACTCTAACCACTGAGCTAAATCCCCAGCCTTGACTTGAATTTTAGCTATACTCTGATTCTCTTTAACTCTATAAGTGTATCTAAAGCTTTATTGTTTTTTCATACAATTTCATTCATATGCTTGCAAATGTCCCTTGTTTGTTATTTCTTGAATTTTATAAGTTTGTTTAGAGGTTTCGTTTTTCTATTTCAGCCCCTTAGGCTGCCCAGCGTCCCATCTGCAGGTCTGTGTGGCAACCTGTCTGTCTAGCGGAAAGCTTTTTCTCCTGCTTTCTGCTCACACAATGTTGACAATACTCAGCTCTGGTCTCTGTGGCTGGACTGATGCCTGAGTCAGTTCTGGCTTCCAAGCCACTCACTCCAATGTGTGCATCCTCTCTTGCCACGCCTGGCCTCCAAATCTCTTCATTTCTTCCCTGGCTCAGCCCTACATTAAATTATTTTTTAAACACTCCATTATTTTTAGTTCTTTGTTACCGAGGGTGTGTGTGTATGTGTGTAAAACGAGTCTGCTATACCACTGCAAGCTAAGTGTGAATATTTTTCACCACAGAACTTTCTCTCATACCAAAATAAACCTTATTTTTATTTTCTCTGTGTGTTTCCTCCATATGTGTATATGAGGTATATGACTGATAACTATGGTGAACATTTAAATTAAGAATAATTTACCACAATGAAAGACACATGGCCTTAATCCTCCTCTTCATAATACTCCCCCTTGCTTCAAGCCCCTTACCCCACTGTTCGTGCCACTTTTGGAAGCAGTTCTGGAAGTCCTCTTTAGTGTCTTCAGTTGGGTTGTCATGGCTGCTTTGATGTCCTAAACCAGTTTAAAACACTTACCTTTCCTGATGATTTTGATGCGGGGAAGACCCAGAAGTCACCTGGTACCATATGCAGGGAATAAGGTGGGCAAGGACACTCTAGTGTTTTTTTAAGAGCCTGCCTTTGTTTCTACTGGATGGCACTCAGAAGCAGCATTCATCTTAGTTTTGATCACACCTCCTAAAGACACTTATGAAAGAGGTTTTCCAGAACTGCTCCAGAATATGGGAAGAATGATGTGATGATTGTGTTGGAAGCAAGGAGGAGTAACTGGAGGGGAATTAATGGTAATGTGTACTATAATACATTTTTTATGTGAGCATGTACTCACACTTTGTATGTGTACATACATGCATTTATGTGCATATATACACATATATGAAAGTTTCATACTCTGTATAAATAGTATGAGTAAATGATGATTTTGTTAATAGGAAAACAATTTTAGCCTTATATACAGAAAATAGCATGTATTGCAGACCACATTATTAAGTTAGAAATTGTTCCCATACTAACATGCTTTGTCTCTTTATCCCCAATAGACCTCAGTTTACTGTCATAATTCAAATAAAACATCAGGGCATTTTTTTTTGTAGTGTTGATGGTTGAAAGTGGGGCCTCATGCATCCAGGCAAGTGCTTTTCCACTGAGCTATACCTCCAGCCCAAATATTAAGAATTTAAGTGAAGCATAATGGGGACAAAACTTCTCTTTAAGTAAGCAGCAGATGTTTGAAAAATTCCTTCCAATCAACCAAGAATAAGTGACTTTGACCAACACTTGGGATTGAATTCTTCAGAAAGGAGACAGTTGACAGAGGCCTGATCTCTCCTAGGGAGGGTCAGGTCGGGGTCACCAGCACTTCTGTTTGGCAGCCCCGGGTGGTGTCTGCCTAGGATTCCCCAGTTTTGTAATGTCGCTTGCAGAGTGGCTGTTCCTACAACGTACATCTCAGCTCTAGTGCATGGCACTGGGTGCATTGCTTGACTGCTCTAACTACCATTTCTCATTTATTAAGTGGACTAATGAAATAATAAATGTACCTGTCTCATGTTGCTGCTATGAGACATAAAAGAGTTTATTCAGTTCATACTCAGTGTGGTCAGTGTAAAGAATTACTAGGTCAGACCTTATTTTTCTGAATAAATGATAACTGTGCCTCTGAACTTTTAGTTTGTTGTGTCCCTTGAAGCCCAGTAGTTGATTCTGAAGGCCTTGCTCTCTGTCCCCAACTGGCAATCGGCACTGATCACGTGCCCACTTTTCAGAAGCTGCTCAGCATTCATGCCGCCCTTGTCTATGACGATGAGCACGTACAGTTTCTGTGCCCAGATCAATGTTTTTACTATGCTCTAAATATTACGAGGTACGTGGGCCAACCTCGTAGTGATTGGCAGCCTGCAAATCTGACATAACCATGAAAGCTCACTGTGGAAAATTCTGAGTTTTCTGAGACTCAGGAAGAAAAGCGGGACTTTGCTTTCCCCTTGAACTCTCACGGCATTTGTGTTTTATATCCAGGCATTGCTTCCTTTACATGCTACATTTCTCTAATTGGATGGTAAGTTTCCAGAGGATGGGGATCTGGATACAGTTTTCTTATATTAATTATTCAATATATTATTAAATTGTTGAGAATAATCTTAGCCCTCATTCATTCATTTGACAAGAATTTATTGGACATCTAATTAAAAAAAAGATACCTACGAAGAAAAGTTCCTAGACTCTAGAGCATGCATCAGTGAACAAGAGATCCAAGGCTCTGCTGTCCTGGAATTTACACTGGCCCAGAGGGAGCCAGGAAAAGAAATGAGTGAATGAACAAGGGTTGTAAACAGTGGTTGGGGAAAGCTTCCTAGAGACATAACATTTGAGCTTTGAATTAGTCGATATAAAGCATCTGAGGATTTGAGAGGAACAATGAGGCAAGGAGAAGAGATTGGCATTTTTATTTTTATAAATTTTTACTTTTACCAAGAACATGTATTGGTACACTGTATACATAATGATCATAATCAACATGGTTATTTTGTACCTGTACATGATGTATCTTGGTTTTCCCCCCTCTTCCCCTCTCTTTCCTTCCATTCACCCACTCCTTTCTATTTGCAACAAGTTTATTAACGTTTTTCCATTTTTTCCCCTTTCATTTTACTTTTCTTTTAACCTTCCTTCTTTATCCCCCTTTTCCCTATCTAATTCTCTTCTCTTTTGAATACTATCTTTTTTTTTTTACATAATATCTATTATACCCCTTTGTCCTTATTTACACTTATGGTTTCTCATATCAGAGAAATAATTTGATGTGTACTGATAAGTGTCTGATTTATTTCACTTAACAGTAGGTTCTTAAGGAACATCCATTTACATACAAATGACTCGTTTATCCTTCTTTGTGGCAGTGTAGTACTCCATTGTGTAGAAAAACCACATCTTCTTTAGCCATTTATCAGTGGGGCATTTAGGTTGTTTCCAAGACTTAACTATTACAAATTGTGCTGCTATGAACATGGTTGTGCATATATCACTGTGATATGATGATTTTAATTCTTCTGGGAAGATACCAAGCAGAGGAATAGAAGAAAGCCTGGAATACAACAAATGGGGGGGGGGTTGTTGCTAGATGAAGGCTGAGAAGCAGACAATGGTGAGGATATCTAATATTGGATTTCTATTAGCAGTATTCCAGGTAGAATTAAACTTACATGTTGATTTCTCTCTTGTTTTGTCTATTCTCCCTGTAAACTTGTTGTTATTCCTTGTGCCTAAACTGTTGATTCCAGCGAACATATTTTGCTGTCCCAGCTTCCCCTTTTCATTGAAACTCCTTTGGACATCAGTCACCAACAAAGCTAGTTTATTAATGGTGTATCAGAGAATAAATGTGTTAATGCTTTAGATTCCCTGGGTAGAAATCTTCCCTCTTTATGGAGGATGGATTCTGCAAAGCAAGCTTTGCGCATGAAGGGCAGATCACAGCAAGATTCTGGCTTGTCACAATAAACAGATTGCAAATCTGAATAAATGACACGCCCTCCCTTGGCTTAGTTTAATTTGAATTACTGTTGTCTAATATGAGTTTCCTGAACTGTTAAGCATGACTTATCAACAAGTTGAATGGGAAGCTATAAAACTGCGCAGTCTGATGATAGTTCACAAAATCATAGTGATCACCAGACCTCCCGCCCTGTACTGGGGCCCGATGGAAAGGAATTCCAGTAATTGTAGGGGACACGGTCAAACTTTCCTTTAAATAGATACGAGGCCCTTGGTCTTGTGCATCCGCGGTCTCCAGAAATTTATCACTCTTTTGTGAAAGTCACATGACATTTTGTAGTGGCAGAAACAAGGATTTGGAAGAAAGTCACAGGCAGATGTGCGATGTTACCAGCCTTCTGCTTTTGTGAAATAATATGTCGCTGTGTGGAAATTACGAAGCAAGATGGGTTAATTTGCACCTGCAGAGTGATTGTGAAAGGGAATCTAAGTGACAGTCCACCGTGCGGTTCGATTTTGAAATTTGGTACAAACTCCAGCTGGGAAATTAGGTGAAAAAAAAAATCAGCAGGAACAAGCTAAGTGTGGGCAGAAACTGGTGGTATTAGTGCTTATCCTCAGCAAAGAAAACCTTGTGTGATGTCTGAGCACTTGAGGTGGCGTGGATCAAAAAGCCTAGGCATTATTTGATTTGGACTAAAGCTCTGTAAGATGAAATGGCCTTTCATTCAACTTTGTTAAACAGAGGCATGCTGGGCTTTGCTTTGCTCCGAGTTTGCCAAGTAGAAGGATTGGCAGATGCAGAACCCGGCAAGACATTTTTGCCACATCAGTCTCTTAAGGGCAGCAGCTCGAGCTAAGAGGCAGCTTTTCAATTCTGAGAGCTGTCCTGTTTGTTCAGTGTTTCCTCACTTGTCTGGGTACACAAAAATGAATAGAGAGGAATTAAGAGCCACCTCTTTAACAATGTAGCTGGGGCCCTCTAGTGGCGTTTGGTAAGAATGCAGGTCATTTGAACACCGAATGGGGAAAGATGATTTCTAACCTTTGGGTAGATGCTGTATATTCACACGGGATTGAGTATGCATTTAGAGAGTCTGAAGCTTAAACAGTCTGGTTGCGAGGGGGGTTTTAAAATGAATGGAGCATATCTCATTTATGTTAATTTTTCAAAACCATGCAAATGTGTAAAACTGTTCTTAGCATCCCCCACCCCACCCTGACATTGCCCAATTTGTGAAAGTTCCTTTCTGTCTCCCACTTTGTGAATTTCTTGGAAAAACTTTTTCTAGATTTACCTATTACATATTTACTGATTTTAGATCAAATTTAATTTGCATAAAGTGTATCTTTGAAAAGGTTTGGGCTGGGGATTTAGCTCAGTGTTTAGAGGGCTTACGTTGTAAACACAAGGCCCTGAGTTCGATCCCCAGCACGAAAAGAAAAGAAAAGAAAAGAAAAGAAAAGAAAAGAAAAGAAAAGAAAAGAAAAGAAAAGGTTTGGGAATTACAGCTTTATAGCCTGTGAACGTTATTTTGGACAAAAAAATTCGTATACTATGTAAATGCAATATAAAATTCAAACTTAATTCTCAGTTTTTTCTTCCTTTTTTTGAAGTTAGTCTAGTTTTTGTATCATTTCCTGGAGGGAATATTGTTCTATTTCCTGGCTGCATCTAGCAAGAAATGTGTAGCACATTACCTGTAACCTATGAAGTCTTAAATATTAGTAAATAGCACTAATCTGAAGATAATATTTTAGGATAGGCATTTTTACTGTGTATTCATGTGCCTATTTGTATGAGCCATGACAGCCCCATGTGCAGAGACCTTTAGTGCCCAGCGCCTGCACCACAGCTTCTGTGGCACTGACTTGAGGTTAGAATACAGAAGTTTTGAATCTATTTCTTAAAGCAAACCTAATGTCGAAGTCTTACTTGACCCTGTTATTTACTTTTCTCACACAAATACTCTCAAGAACCTAGAAATCCTTCCCATCCACACTGCATGGTGGTACTTTCACAAAGCACGAGTCGGTGTTTTCCCTAAACTGTGTCTCCCTGTCTACTCAGTCCCAGCACCCAGAGCCTCCTGCCTGAGTCTCTTCTCAAGCACACACGGGGACTAGTACTTCCTGGGTCCCCCCACTTTTCTTCCTGCGATGCCCTTGAGACCCTAACATTCCCCCATGCCGCACCATGCGACCCCCAGCTCTGCTTTGATAACTCATCACCCTCCTGTGACTTGCTGCTAACACAAGTGCTGGACAAAAGATACAATTGCAATCTTTTCATTTTGGTGAAGAAGTTTTCCTTTTAAGTCTAGATTTCATTTTTTAAAAAATATTTTAGTTTTCAAAAGTTCCAGATGAACAAATATTTAACAACACCCTCTCTTGACTTAGAGCCTCAGTAAGCCGACACACCATTGAGTTCTGTTGTGTAACTGCCCATATCTGGAGATTGTTTTTCATAGTATATTTTTGCCCAGTGGCTATCACTCAGCACTGTCGATGCTTGCACAGGAAGGGGTTGCCTTCTCCTGCCTGTGCGCACACTGTGGGCTTAATAGCTGGGCCAAAGAAAATATTTGTAGTAAAGTCCAATCTGTTGAACAAGTCAAGTTACTTCCTTTCATTTCTACTCTGGGGTATTCTTTAACAATTTGGCTGAAAGAAAATAATGAGTCTAAATGGCCATTGGGTGTTTCTTTTTTCTTTGTGTCCCCCATTACCCTCTTTGCCTCACCCTCCTGGTTTCACGTTTTGGAGAGGGGCTCAGTCTATTTTAGTTCTCTCATTCCCTCCATTACCTGCCCTAGCTTCACATTTTGGGGGGCATCCAAAGTGTGTACTATATTTTGCTAATATTGTCTCCCCTATTACTCCCCCGCACCCACTCCACTTCTCTCTTATTCCTTTCCTCTTGTCTAAGAGACTCCCTTCTACTTCCTTGTAATTTTTTTTAGATTTTACATATTAGGGAGAACGTGATTATTTGTCTGAGTCTGGCTTATTTCATTCAAAATGGTGGTCTCCAGGTCCATCCAATTTCTTGAAAATGGCTGAATTTCATTCTGGAGCTTTATTCAGCCACAAGGAAGAATAAATTCTGTCTTTGGGTGTTTTTATGTCCCTAACCATAAGCAGGACAAGTTTGCTGAGGAAGGAACTTGAGAAATAAATAGGATCTGATGACCAAAAAGCAGTATCTTATTATTCCTTTAACTTATATTTTTTCGATTACTATTGTAATGGACCCCTTCTGCCTATAATCATCAGCTATTGATGTTTCCCTTATGTATTTCTTCTTGTGTCTTCTCTGCTTTTCTTTTATGGCTTGACTTTTCTCGTCCTAGGAGAGATATCTGTACATGTTATATATGCGTATGTTAGTATATGTTTGTAAGTCTCTAGGTTATTTTTGGTCAAATTAGTCCATCTATTACTTCCTATCACTCTGAGCCATATACAGTTGTTACTTTTGGTCATGAAATATAGCAAAAAAAAGTATAAAAGAGAAACCAGCAATTACATATGGTTCAACTATAAATAGTTGATATCTTTAGTGTTAAACCTATACTTTGTAGTTACTCCTCATAATGTAAAGTTTCTGTTTTTTTTCTCATGCCTAATAATCTGTAGTATTTGTTACCATTAGAATTGTGTTTCTTTTGAAAATCATTTATTTATCCATTCTTGTAATATAAGCAAGACTCTGCTAACATGATTTGGTGTCTGGTTTTGTGGTGCCCATAGCTGTCCTTATCACCTGTTGATTCCACTTCTCCAGCACCCCCTGGAAGCCTCCTGGCTGCTTCCTCTTGGCCAGGGGCTAGATTCTGTGCTCCCATGGGGCCCTGTGTGTATTTATCCTGTGGAATTTACCACCTTTACAGGTGTATTGGTATTCTCTAGAGAAACAGATACAATGGTAGATATATGAATATGTGAGAGCTTACGAATTGGCTTCCTCGGGCTTCTTACAAGTCAGACGTGGAAGCGTGCAGAGGGTCCGTCTGCACACTGGAGATCTGGAGGGTCCAGCCGAAGGTCTGGAGGTCTGACAGATCCAGGCGAAGGTCTGGGTGGTCTGAAGGATCCAGGTGAAGGTCTGGAGTTCCCAGGATCCAAGTGAAAGTCTGGAGCTCCTCCAAAGGAACTGAAATGGATCCAGAGAAACTGGGCAGGATATATCCCTTTTCATTTCCCCTTTATACCATCTAGAGAATGGGCTGCCCTAGGGTGGATCTTCCCCACTCTAAGGTGTAGAATTGCTAAACCAATTTAGTTAGGCTTCTCTTACAAATTGACATAATCAATCAGCCATCACAACAGGGATCACTGATCACTTCCTTTCTGGTACCACACTTTAATTCCAAGTCTTAAGACCTAGGACAGTGGTCTTATAAGAAACATTCAGTTATTTTTCCTTTTGCCCAATTTCATTTACTAGAGGAGGAGATTTCCATGGCCCAGAGACTGGAGCAGTTACTTCTACAGCCTAGTACTCTATGATAACAGTCTCCCCAGCACTGAGCTGATAGAAATAACAGGAGCATCAGAACAAAACAGGTTGGATCGCAGTGCATTGTTATTGCTACACTCTCTATTATTAGGTTTCCCTTTCTTCGTCTTTCTTCTTAATCACTTTTATTTTTAAATAATCTCCTGCCTTAAAATTCTATTCTCAGACCTTGTTTCTGTATCTTTTCTTCCTGAAACTCATCTATGTGGTGTGGCACGTGGCTATGTCACGTGCATGTGGATTATACGCTGATGAAGTGCCTTCCCTGTTTGAATATTTTACTTTTCGTTTGAATACTGTGACAGATATTTATTGCACACTAATGTCATTGGAAGAATCATATCAGTATATTCAGACTCGACTTCAGCATGTTTCTGTTTGGGAGACGCTTTGGGTTTTACTTGACTATATCGTAGACCCCTGACCCCTGAACTGCAGGCATCCACTTCCATCTTCCCCACCTTGAAACGTTCTTTACCATCCACATCTCTTTTCAAATCAGTGTCACAATCCCATATCCTGTCATGCCACACTATTTGTCACACAAACTTTAGCAAGACTTTCAGCTGATACCTGTTGTCTTTTCTATCAAGGGTGTAAATGGCTCATTATACACTTTATTTTTTTT
>PVJO010020671.1:0-31528 GCA_004026905.1 Hystrix cristata
CCCTCCTCCCCCTCCCTCTCCCCTCCTCGGTCATGTAATAATCCAATTTAACCATTAATTTAGGTTTCTAAACTGCAGGCTAAAATCCAGGACCCAGGGGGCTTGGTGAGTACAGCACAGAATTTGGTGGGTGGCAGTCTGCGCTCCAGGATGCAGCAGTGGGCAGAGACAGCCCAGGTGCTTCTTTTTAATTTATGCAGGGAAGATGTGAATGGCCCAGGGAGCTGCTGCATTTTATTGCTAAGTCAAACACTGACTTCCCCTGTGGCCTTGGAAAGTTATTTAGTATATGGGCTGCAGTCTCCCAGTCCATAAAGAACAAAGCTTGTCGCTCACCTTGGAGAAATTTTGAAAGGAAGAAAATGCAAAGCTCTGTGTTGTGGCTATGCTAGCATCGAAGGCGTCTTTCTGTGTCGTACCACTGGTCTCTGTGCTGAGCACCGTGCTGTGTGTTAGCTTCTCTCTTCTAGAACTGTAGTCATGAAAAGCAGCCCCTGGCCCACCTCCTACAGAGATAATGGAAGGGTGTCTCCGAGGAAGATTACAACCTCAGTGCTCATCTTGATGATTTCCAGATGATGTTTGTAGTTCATCACACAACCTCCAGTTCATTCATCCTCAGCCCCGGCTTGTCATCTGTAAAGTTCACTGTCTTTAAAGTAGATACATAGCCATGTGCAGATCCAGGGAGCAGGCAGCTTAAACTGATTCTGACCAATTTAACTAGAGCATTTTTTTATTATTTTTACCAAGAACATGTATTGGTACATTGTATACATAATGATCATAATCAACATGGTTATTGTGTACCTGTACATGATGTAGCATTTGTTAAAAAGAAATGGTTGAGTGGTCAGCCGTGACAGACAGCAACAGCAGCAGCACTTTTGGGCAGTGTCCCCGTCTGATGACCCCCGTCCCGTTCATTCTGTCCTCACACTGTGCTGCTTCCAGTTACGCTTCCCAGGAGAGTGTCTTGGGCTCTATTGGACCTTATGCACCTGTTTGGCTGTGCGGGATAATGGGGACAGGGAGGGAAGGCCAGCTTGTCTGAGTGGCTGTTACGACAGGGCACAGTGGAAGCAGGAGGGAAGATCACTGAGCAGAGCGCCAGGCCTGGAGGAGGACTCCTCGCGGATACACAGACCCAGTCGCACTGTATCACAAGAGGTGTGACGGGGGCTCAAGGAGGTCCACATGATGGAACCCCGAAATGGCTGTCTGGGCTTGTACAAGAGTCACACTTCCACACACAGCCCCAAACAAGCTTCCTCATTTTAAAGATGCCTGATTTCAGCTGTCCCTCATGACAATGAGAATGACTGATTATTCACTGTAATCATATTATAATAGATGACTTAGATCATTAAAAACAAGGCCTCTCATTTTATCTCCACACTCACTCTTCCTCGCCTCCCAGACTCAGAAGCCCTGCTGATTAAGCTTTGCCTTATTTAATAGGTTCATTAATATAGATTATTCTTGAGCTCTCTCTTACTCCTAAAGTCTGGCCTAGCCCCATGGAGTCCTCTAACTCAGTGGTCCACCGTCTGGCACAGCACTGATCCTGAAGGCCACATCCTTTGATTTCAGTCTTCTCTCCTCCTGATTCCCATCATGCTGTGTTCTCCTGCTTTCCTCCTTCTCTCTGGTTTCTCCTTTTCTCACCATCTTGTGGTCCCGTTATGACTACTAAATGTGGCTCTTCTTGTGGTTCTCATGTGAACGTCGACCCTCTCTCTCTGCAGCCTCACTGGCCTACATTCCAACTTTTTCAGCTAGCCAATTCCCACTTCCCTGCTCTTTGCTTCAGTTTCTCCATTACATCCTAATCTCACCTTCCCAATTAATCTGCCTGTACCCTCGACTCAAGACATCCCAGAGAAGCTCATCACTCACCTCAACGTACTATGGTTCCTTCTTCCAGTTTTCCGGTTTCTGATGCCAAACACTCAGGAAGTCAGAATTAAGAAACTTCTACCCATTGCCTCCCCCAGTCCTACTTGATTCACTGTCCACGTCCGCTGTCACTGCTACATGACTGGCTCACAGCCTGTGACCTGTCCCCTCACTGCAGTCATTGTTCACTGTACTCTATCTCTGGGGTCCCTCCTCCTTTTCCACCTGCTCTGCTTTCTCCTGCCCAGTCTGAGGTGTAATTCCCCTGGCAGACAGGGCTCAGGATCTCCAACACTGATAGCATTAACAGAAAGGTATGAGGTGAGCTTGTTTTTGTTTGTTTGTTTGTTTTGTTTTGTTTGTTTGGTGCCAGCGATTGAACTCAGGGCCTCATGCTTGCCAGGCAAGCACTCTAACCCCTGAGCTAAATCCCCAGCCGAGGTGAGCTTGGTTTAAAGGAAAATAAACTTACTTTTCACAAGCGCAATATAAGAACAAGACACAATACAAGCCGTGTATCTTCTTGGAGATTGTGATTCTCTATATAAAAAAAGTTGGCAGTAAATTGCAGTTTTGTTCCTCCGTATGTTGCGAAGACATTAGGACTGGTGGAGACTGTGGTGAACAGGAGAATAAATACCTCATCTGACAGGGCAGTTGGTGGGGAACAATTGTTAATCAGCCCACTCTCCGGCATCACCGACTCACTGACGGATCTCCCAGAATGTCTAAAGAAGCCAAAATTATAGATAGACAGATATAGGTAGGTAGACAGATATAGATAGATAGACAGATATAGATAGATAGAGAGATATATGATAGATAGACAGACAGACAGGTGGACAGACTGACAGATAGAGATAGACCAATCGATCTCCTGATCCCCTTCCCATTTGCAAATGATCTATCTCCCTGTTATCTTTCATCAGAATTTTATTTTGCTTCTTAATTATACACTAGATTACTCAAATGAGAGAAACCATACCATATTTAAGCTTGCGTGTCTGATTTATTTCACTTAGGTGGAGGGAGGCGAGAGGGGAAGGGGATCTAAAATGGTTTAAGATAGGACATGTACACAGACCAGCTACCCACAATTAAGGGAATCATTATATGTTGCAAACACGAACTAAAAATAATAGCAATAACGATGAAATGAGAAAAGGGGATCTAGAACTGGAGCGAAAGCAGTTCATGTGAGGGAAAGGGGAATAAAAAGAACCAATATATGTTAAACACATGTACCTATGCCCTAAGACGAATGTAAACATCTTGTACTGCGAACGTTTACTGATAAGAAAAGAACCTAGGAGTGGATAACATGGAGTTTCATGCTACAATTGTAATTTTGTGATGTTTGAAATTTTTTATAATAGAAATATTTTTAAATGCAAATTAAAAAAGTCTTCACTCCAAACATGTCACAGCAGTACCTGTGTGGGACTCTAGCCTAGAGCAGATTCGGTTCTCTTCCCAACTAAAATGCTCGTTACTCCTTCCCACTCCTCACCGTGCTTTGACACCAGAGGTTGGCTTCTCTCCACCATACTTTCTTGTGTTGTTTCCTCCAGCTAAAATGCCTGCACACCTCATTTTTCATCATCACCTTGGGAAATCTGATCCATCCTCCCCGCTCAGGAGCCACTTCTTTCTAGAAACTTTTCCAGTTATTAGAAGTGAAATACGACTTCTGGGAAGGATGGCTCAAGAAGCCATTTGCACATTTGTGCAAATTGATGAATGAACCATAAGCAAAAACCTAAGGCTTTGAAAGATTAGTGGACGGTCTGGTAAATTTCGGTGACTTGGCAGAAAGAAATAATGTCAACTACACTGTGTCCAAAGGGTTACAAACATATCATCTAGATACAGTTTTATTTTTTTATGTTCTACAGTCTTCCTCCTGAGAGCAATGGAGAACTCGCTACATCTTATACAGCAACTTCCCTTATCACTCAGGGCGCGCTGGGGCACTGGCATTCAAGAGAAGGTCTTGGCTAACACCCAACTTGTATTTCTGGATATTGGCTTGCTTCCTTCCATACTTCTACAGCAGTTGGAGGTCATTATCACAATATGACAGTCTATTCTCTTGACATTATTTCCTAATTATGTTTACATCGTGATTTTAAAGTTCACTGTGTACAGTCTCTTTAGATTCACATTTCCTATTATGGAGAAGTGTTTATAAGCCACCTAGGTAATAACATAAAACATGGAATAGAGAAATACACTTTTTTCAGCTCAGGTGCAGCATAGAAAAACTAATGGTGCTGTTTTTCTAGAGAAAACCCTTTACTGCTTTAAGGAAATCAAATGTCAAGCCCTTCCTGTATTCAAGATGTATTCATTCTTAGAACTAGGAAGTTTTTCTACCAATAAACATCACCAAAACTCTTGAAATCTGTCAAATCACAACCTAGGAAAACAGAAGAAGTCAAAAAAGCATCATTTGTTAAGACATTGCTCTTACACCATGGAAAGATTTTTTTCCGGAATTTGTCTGGAGAAAATTGCTGACGATGTCAATTTGATCTCTTGTCTTCCTCTTCCTTCCTCGCCTCCCACTGCCATCATGGACCTCCGTGGATAGAGGGTTACAGTGTCCCCTACCCCGTGTGCATCACAGGCCTTCTGAGGGGTTGGCCATCGGTTGGGTTGAATGCAAAATAGGGGAGCAAGGTGACACGGAGCCTCTGAGTGTGGCAAGTTCTCGAATGTCAGCCCAAGTAAAGCCTTTTTAAAACCTGAAAGCTTCCTGAGGTAACAAGAGATGATGGCAAAGTAGGGCAGGAAGATGTTTACAGATGGCAACAACGAGAACAAAATGAGGTGCACGCTAGATGGGAGGCCTAGGAGAGTTCCAACTGGCACTGCGGATGGAGTCCTGTATATGGAAGCCCAGACCTGAGTCTGCTTCCACCTTCTTGTTTGCAGTGGCACATAGTAGGAGCTCCATAAATATTGGATGACTTGAATATGAATAAGGTGCAAAATCACCTCCCCTGACCACTTCCAGACAACTCAGTAACCACGACAATGCTATTGGGTAGAGATCAATATACCCATTTTAGAGATGAAGACCTGAAGCTCCCAAATTTCAGTTAGCTCAGCGGTGTTCAGTGAAGGCAATTTTGCACCCCCAATCTCCCTGGAGACACTCGCCAATGTCTTAGAGATATTTTTGGTGATCGTAACTGAAGCAGGAATACAACTGGCTCCCACTGGGTAGACGCTCAGTGTGTTGTCAACAAAGAACCACTCATTCCAAAATGTTAGTGGTGCTGAAATTGAGAAATTTTGATTAATCAATAGAAATTTTTGAGTAAACCCTGATGTTCCTGCTTCGAAGCGTATTCTAACCACAGTCCTTTGCCAACTCACCACTATGATAGGTTGGGTACTGCACATAGTGTGCACTCAATAAGTAGCTGTTGAATAAAAATCTAAGGGGACTGGATATGTGGTTTATTTTAGGATTTTTTTAACCTTTTCAGGCCTTACTTTATCAGCTATAAAATGAGTGTAACTTTAGCTCTGCCACATTCACTGTGGTAACATGCACTTCAGATGGAATACTGTCTATGTAAATTTTTTGTAAATTGGAAAAAAAAAGTATAATAATAATGGATTTTTACCAGAGATCTTTTAAAATGGAAGGGGGAAAATGTAAAGGGCAAACAGGAAGCAGCAATAAAAACTCAATACATGATGTTAAAATTTAAGGGCACACTTTCAAAATATACAACAGATAGTATTAACAATGAATTAGTCATACTAATCACCTTGAAAACTGAAAATGTTCCATCTGATCTCTCCTAGCCCTTATTTCCTGCCACCCTGGGGTCTCACTGGCCTCTTTTTCTGATTATTCACCCTTTCATCATTTAATTAAGAACAAGAAGAAATTCCTTTAGTTGGCAGCAAGTTGCACGATTTTTCTTAGAATTTATTAAGAGTCACCCAGCAAAATGTCCCGAGCCGTTTACAGAAATCGTTTGCACTTGAGTCAGATGGTGTTTTGCTGTATTTCTTGCCCCATGTGGATTCTTTTCACGGATTCCCTGAGAAGATCACTGTGAACTTGTAGACCTATAAACCGATGTTCAGGGCAGGTTTCTCTCCTTGTTTCGAGTGGTAAATTTTTAGGCATTTTAAACTGTTCTCTGACATCAACTCTTTAGAAAAACAAGAACAGATGGGAAGGATTTGCTAACCCCCCTTTTTGGTCCCCTTCAACCCTAATCACAACAAGACCGCCGATCTCTCTCCTCTGGCATAAGCAAAGCTGCTTGCGGTGTTCTGATCTACAGGCTTTTGGCCATCAAGGAAACAGCTTGTCCTCAGAGTGCTCCCAGGCTGTTGTGACAGCTGCTGCAGCTGGGCTGCTTGGTGGCAGCCCACAGCCATCACCATCATCACAAGTATGTCATTAAGATCTGGTGCAAGGTGAAGCCAGAAGCTTTTGGTCGTGCAGGGAAGAGCACAGAGGAAGGGCTGCTAGAATGATGACAAACACTTTAGTCCTTGATACCGCCTGCCTAGTTTCCTAATGCATTCTGGGAAGCTCCCTAGCAAAAGATGCTATCACAGTTGAATAAATGGTCATTTTGCAAGTTGTGCTAAAATACAAAGGAGTTTGATGTTACTTATAATTAATCACTAATACAAGATAGGTGAGGTGTCATTAAAAATAGGCCACATAAACCGGCCTTTCAGAAAGCCACAAAAAGAAAGAATGACAATGACTCATCTTTAAGTATATGCATTTATGGCATTGAGGGATTTTAGTTGTCTTGCAGATTAACCACAGTTTTGTTTTCCTTACATTATGACTCTACAGTGTGTGCTAACTCCAATTACCTGCCCCAGTCTGTGCCCCACCCACATACATACGAAAGGAATCGCAGACATTTGAGGGAAAAGCTATCCAGTTCACAGCTCACACACAAGTTTATTTTGTTGTTTGGGACTAAAGGCACCTCTCTGCCCGCTGAGGCCAGCTGATCCGGCGGCTTTCTCCTCCAGCTGGCATTCTGAAGTAACTCTGAATTGCTGGGTTTTAACTGTTGTTTTCCCTCCAAGGAAGGCATAGATATTTCATGCTTTTGAAATGTTACCTGGAGAAAATGGAAATATTTTTCTCTTGGCCAAAACATGTAGGAATTTTTTTCCCACTTAATGAAATGCAGTTACTCCATCTCTTTAGCACCATTGTTCATTTGTAGTCTTCTCCTGACTGTGCCACATTTGCCTTCAGGGCTTCAGTTTACTAACCTCTAAACTGAATTGTGAGGATTAGACTATTTCTAAGCATCGCTCCCACATCTTCTAAACATTAACATCCTTATGACCACTTCTTGTTTCTGTGATGTATTTATATTTCACAAACACTTCCACAGAAGCTCTATTAATTGTTTGTTCCTTTGATGATTCACTGCTTTTGTTTTGATTACTTGTGGATGGGATGTCCATTTCTCCCTCTCCGCCCTGCCTCTCTCCCTGTCTCTCTCTCTTTCTCTCTCTCTCTGTGAGTGTGTGCACACACGTGCATTAGTAGGCCAACTAGGAACTCAAAGTTCTGCTTTCACTCAATTTCAGCAAGTTTCCTTACTGTAGGTTTTTGAGCAAAGTTGCCCGACCCAGTTTTAGAGCTAATTCTTGTCCTTTTTTACCCCTGATTGTACAGGTCTATTGTGCCTGTCCCTTGTTGGAAACCACCTAGTCCTTCTTTGTTCAAAAAAAAAAAAGTAGCTAGACAGTAAATCATAGTTAAATAGATGGATTGGTCACTTACTATCCTTAGTTGGTAGTAGAACGTCTCGGTGTGTCTTGCCTCGTGTCCCACTTGACTATGAAGTCCAGGGCAGTGTCCACTTTCTTTGTTGCCCACACCGTGTGCCCCACAGTCTTCACCTGCAGTAGTGTTTTCCCGCAGTTCCTTTCACCTCTAGCAGGAAGAGGGGATTTTACTCAGTATCTCTCTCTCGCTCTCTCCCAGAAATCACTTAGCATGCGTCCCCTCGCATCAGATGTGTGCATATACCGTATACCAAAACGTCATGTTCATAATAAACAGTCGTGGTGGCCAGATGTAGGGAACTGCTGAATGGCTTAAACAGAAGAGACCCTCACTGGGAACTCAGCATGGGGTCAGCTGCCCCAGTTTTCGTGGGCCGCCTGAGGGACGGTGGGTATGGGATAAAATGTAAGTCATTTGTAGATAGGAAGATGGAGGAAAGGTTATGTGGTTGATTCTTGCTGTGCTCTTTACTTGGGCAAGTCACTTCACCTTTCTAAGCCTTCCATCTCATCTGAATTGAGGATAAAATCATTTTCCCTGGAGCTGCAAGCACAATCAGTGTTTGTATCCTTGATTGCACTGATTTACATCCTCAGCCCTTTCTAAATTTTTTTTTTTTTTTTTTTAGTTTTTAAATTTTGATACAGAGTTTCACTAAATCACTGAGTTGTCCAGGCTGGGTTCAAACTGGTGATCATCCTGCCTCAGCCTCCCAGAGTGTTGGGATTGCAGGTGTGTACCACCATGTCTGATCTCATTTTTAAACTACTCCTGTGAAAAGAATTAGGAGTCCTGGGAGGAATGGTAATTCTGGGGCTAAAGTAGGCAATGTACAAGATGAATGTGGAGCATTAGGTAGACCCAAAGAATTGCTTTAAAAATCCATAATGATGAGCATATATCAAGAGGACATGGGAACCAACAGAAAGAACTCCCAATGGCCAAATTTGAGTGACAAATTAAATAATGTAGTATTGGTTTGTAACTCTTCTCTAAGTCTGTCATGTGATAATTAATTACATAAGCAAATAAATTGGGAATAAGAGTGGAAGACAAGTCTCCCATACAAAACAATTCCGAATAATTTGTGCAGATACCCTTCAAAGATGTAGAATATAACTTGCCCTGTGACTTGACGATCAAAGTTGCTATCAGCGATAAGCCAGGCTTAGAACATGTTTCCTTGATATGATTTATTGAGAATGGGCCTTCATTTCTGTAGCCTTCACCTCCCAAACCTATAAACACTGTGTACCCATGTGGAAAACACTAGACCAGAGGTAGCAAACTTATGGCATGCTTGCTGCAGCAGGTTATTATCATTGGAAACTCTAAATGGTTTGCTATCACTGCACTAGACAAACTCAAATCAAGGGACAGTCCACCAAATGCCTGACTAGTATTCCTCAAAACTGTCAAAGTTACCAAAAGCAAGAAAGTCTGAGAAGCTGTCATACCCCAAAGGAATGGGATACAAAGTGGCAGTGCAAGGTGGCATCCTTGGTGGGCCTTGGATGGGAGAAAAGGTCCCAGAGGAAAACTAATGAGGTACAAATAAATGATGGGGCTTACTTAGTAATGACGGGCTGGTAGTTGTTTCCTTATTCTCAACAAATGAACCATGGTCATGTGGGATATCAATGAGAAAAGCCAGGTGTAGAATATACAGGAACTCTTGGTACTATCTCTATGACTTTTCTGCAAATCTAAAACTATTCTAATATAAAAATACTACAATGCTTGGCATAGTCTGTTTTTAATAAATCTTTGTGGAAAGATAGGAAAGAATAAACTCTCTCTGGTACAGTCCCTTTCAGAAAGCGGCTGTATTTTTTCCAGAAACACAACTCTCTTAAATAAGAATTTGGAGATGTTAAACCGGTTTTTTTTTAACCTCCCAACTCCCAACTCTTTTGAATGGTAAAGTGAAAGAGCATTTTGAAATGGACTAGTTTGAAAGTCTTGTGATCCACTGGACAATGGTGGGCTCTGGAGATGATTTTTGAAGTGTTAGTATGCTTCCAGAGCAGCCAGGGAAGGAGTCGTGGAGAGTAGTCTGCTAGTGCTTTCGACTTCCTGGCAAGCACTGTAAATCAAGCTCTAGTCCATTCTGGCACTTTCTGGTCATGTGGTGATTTGTTGCCTTCCCAAGAGTATAGATTCTCTGTGTTGAGGTAGACTAAACAGTGAAAAAATAGCTCCTGATTGTATCTTTAATGATGAAGAAGAGGAAAAAGCAGGAAATAAAGGGAGTTCTTTTGTTGATTTTGAAAATTCTGTTATCATGGTATTGGAGTACAGCCACAAAACCTGTGGGCTGTGAAATGGGATCTTGATTATTAAAGAAGGGGGAAAAAATAAATAAATAAATAAAGGAGGCCTCCATCTTCCCCAACTGTCTCTGTCGTTAGTGCTGCCCAAAATAGCACACTTTCATTCCTTTGATTATTTACTCACTGCCTTTGAATTCATTTGTTTGTAAGACAGACCTACAATAAGTACTTTGTAATTCGCCCACAGGTGTAAACACTGTGACTCTTTGGATATGATTTTTCCTCAAATGAGGTTCTCTAGAGAGCAAAAGGCATGAGGTGTCTTTCTTTCTTCTACTGTCATCCACACCAGCATGCCTGCACCTTCCCACCTATTACGTGGTCAGTGCAGAGCCCTAAGAGTCACAGACATTCTTAAAGAGGACTACATGGCCACATCCGTGCTTCGGGTTGGTCTTGTATAGGCGGGGCAGAGAGGGGCAGGGAGACGGGTGAGTGCTAGAGCAGGTGCCCTGGCAGCGGGAGGCTGGACTGGCAGGCATGGAGAAGGACGAGGGAGACCCAGATACAGCAGCTCTGGGGCAGGAGGGTGCTTGACAGTGACCTGGGAGTGCAGCGAGAGTGGGGTCAGGAAGATGCCAAGATGCAGGCCAGACTGCTTGAGAGAACAGCTGGGCCACTGCCAGGTAATCCTGGGTGACAGCCATCGTGCCTGCTTTCCTGTGTCCTCATGCTGGCCCACCGTGGTTACCCCTGTTTTTTGGAAAAGAAAACGGAGAAATAAAGCCACGTTTTCAAACCGAGTTGACTCATGGTGGCTGCTCAGCGCTGTGTGTTACTCTGTCTCACCCGGATGGTTTCCTCGGCTCCTCAGCCTTCTCCTTGGTCTGCTCTCTGTCTTCCCGGGAGAACGTGCTCAGGCGCCACCTACAGCACACGCCCAGTGGTGACACGCCTTTCCTCAGTGACCTGCAGTGGCTCCCCACTGTCTGTGGAGAGTTTTCAGTATTTAAAGTCATGCAACATTTTTAGTAGAAAAGTTTATGGAAGAGCTTAATATAATCCACAACTAATTCATTAATGATTCTACAGCCAGTAGAGGGTAAACATGAGGTAGCTTTTTGTCCAGTTCCCTTAACTTTGAGGTGGGAGCGGTGCTGAGAATGAAACCCCTTGCCAGGTGCTAGGCGGACGCTGTCCCACTGAGGCCCACCCCAGCCCCTCCTCCAACTCTTTGTGACCCTGTGGGTAGACCCCCCAGACTTCGAGTCACTTTCCAATGCCCAAACCTGGTCCAGAAATCGCCTTCCTATCCAGGGTAAAACTCGCCACTTCCGTGCTTTGCTGTGACTGGCTCGTCCAGTGTCAACACAGGGACTGGGAAGTATGTGGTGGCAATGGCGGAAGGCAGAGGTGTCCTGACTGAGCAGCGACTGCGGTCTCTCTGGTTATTGTACTCATGAGTCCCATTGTGTGGTGGCAGCTGAATGCTGACATGCTTGTGAGAGGCACGTGTAAGCTCTTCTTTGGCTTCCCATCTTCCACCCGCTCATCAGTGGGACCTTGGCCCTCAGACAGCCGTGCACCTTTGACACACTAGATCATGGTGGCAGAGACGCTGCCTCAGGGTCCCTACTGCACCCTGCTATCTGTCTCCACTTCTCGTGGTGTTTTACATCCGCTCGACTGGACCTAGAAGGCAGGTCAACCAGTTGTCTGCAAAGCAGACCCCCCCCCCCGAAAGAACAATGCAGATGAGATGCCCACTCTCTATCAAGCCTCCCGATGTCTAGAAGTGATTTTCTCAGGGGGAGGAGCAGGAAGCAGCACAGAGAGGACCAGAGACGCCCCAGCAATCTCCTCCTAGGCTACTACTGCAAGAACCCTGATCTTGTTGAATTCTTTCTTTCTCTTCCCCCTTCTTTCCCAGTTTCCTGCTTCTAAATACCTGCTAATGAGGATCGCTGGGATGACGGCTGGGGTAGCAGGACACACTGGCCATCTCTTAATGAGTCCTGGAGAGTGTGAGTGCCCCAGAAGAGTTCGTGCCCCCAATGCCTGGCCAGGAGAAAGAGTTCAGTTTGACACCCTGAGATAGAAATCACCTTGCTCCACTAGTGTTCCTCTTTTGCAGCTTTGTTCATATAAAATCACATGTAGCAACATGCATACATTGTACCTAAACATGTTTGCATTTTTATTTTTATTGGTACATGTTTGCAGTACATAATGACCACGTTTCTCATGGGGAGTTGGCACATGTACATAACACATCTTAATTCTTTTTTCCTCTCCTTCTCTTTCTTTCCCTTCCCCCTCCCCCGCCTCTTAGTCCTCTTCCCATTTGCAAAAGATCTATCTCCCTATTTCCTATTATTTATCTTTTATTTTGCTCTCTTCATTTGTAATTTGGGTTTCTCGTATAATATAAAACATGCGATATTTAAGCTTCATGGCTTGATTTATTTCACTTAGCACTATGGTCTCAAGGTACACTGGTTTTCCTACAAATAATTTAAGTTTATCTTTCTTGATGGGATAGTAGTACTCCATTATATATAAATACCACATAGACATAGGCAAGAACTTTCTGAAAAGAATGCCAGTTACACAAGAAATAACATCATGGACCGATCAGGGGGATCACACAAAATTAAAACACTTCTGTGCAGCAAAGGAGACAACCAATAGAGTGAACAGACAACCTACAGAATGGGAAAGAGGTTTTGCTGGCTATTTCTTGGACAGATAACTAATATCTAGAATATGTAAAGAACTCAAAAAAACCATACCGTCCCCCCAAAACTAAAAGACTCAATCAAAAACTGGGCAACTGAAATGAATAGACACTTCTCAGAAGAAATACAAACAGCCAATAAACACATGAAAAAAAATTCAACATCTCTGGCTATTAGAGAAATGCAAATTAAAATGACTCTGAGGTGTTAAACAAAAAAACTTGGCTTGAGCTCATGGCGTCACGGCAGGCTCTTTCTTCTTGACAAGATTGGTGAGATTTCATTCCAGCGAAGGAGCCCTCAGAAAAACAGGTGTTAGAAACAAGCATTTATTTTCCTTCCTTATGAAACAGAGACATTGACAAGCTTAAAAAGTTAACTGAAAATCAAATTTAGTAAGAAGACAACATATTTTGCCTTATTTTTAAAAAAATTGAATTTCCACCTTTAAAGTGAATTTGGTAAATGGCTGGTACACTTGCCCTAGATCTGCTCCTCAGTCCAGTGCCTGCCTCTCTTGTTCTAGTTCGTTTCCAGGCGATGTCTCAGGCTGGCAAATCCCAAAGAGGCTGTTTTCAGTTTGCATCACCCTTTCCCTCTGAGCCGTAGGCCCAGCGTGAGTGTGTGTGCGTGTGCACCGACACATGCAGCAAGATGTCTGAGGAGAGTGAGTGTCGCGCTTTCTCCTGGACCCAGGGAACTTGCAGCAAGAAGCTGCACACAGCCCAGTGGAAGGTATCCCTCAGAACTCTCCCTGCAGAGTCCCAGTGTCTGAGCCTTGTGTCTCACACGCCTTGGTTTAATGAACTCCAAAGCAAGTTCCACGGATACCTGTCAGGGTTATTCTTGCAAACCTGGCACCTTCTTGAACAGATATCTTAATCACATTATGAACTGTCAAAATTCCCATTCGTATCTCTTTCCTTCCTTGAGTTATTTCAGATCTCAGCCCTGCTGCTAAACTGGAAAGGGTTTAACAGCTAGAGGATTAACATTATAAAGTTAATCCTCCATGTCAGTTTAGCAGCTTTTCTTTGCCCCCAGAATGGAATGTCATGAGGGCAAGTAGCTTGGTTTCCTGAGATCAGCATCCACAGTGGGGTGTCAGGCCTCAGTACCACTCACATTTGGGAAGCGAATCACTGGTCCATAAAGATTATAGCATTTTGTCAGAAAATCCCAATCTGGGTTAGTGTTTTTCCGGAAGGGGAGGGAAGCGCTGAGACAGTCGTTAGGGAGGGACTCGATGCTTTCATTTTATAAATTATGATGGCTAATGTCCTAGCTTGTGATGAAGGCTGTCTGCTGAATTTCAGCAGCCTTCGCTCTCTGATAAGAAGCTGAAGGTTACGGTGAAATGAATCACTCCCGAGGGTTCAGAGGGAGATAGTGCCAATCCCTGGCTGCACTCCAGTGTCGGCCAGTGTAAACAGCCAGGGCTTGTTGACTTAGAGAATAATTACTAATTATAGGGAAGCTTATGAATTTTTCAGAATTTTCTCCTCTTTGGGTGCATGTTTGACTTCCCATCAGGAGCATAAGATCCCTTCCAGCTCTCCTACATCAAAGCTGCAGGCCATCACCCAGGGCGTTATCTTGTTCTATGCAGGCTGGCTGCCTATGTTGACTCTAAATTTTTTAATCAACCATTTTCCAACTCAACTGCACATGTCAGGCTGTGGAGACAGAATCTATTAAGCACCATGTGAAACCAGCAGGGGCCTCATGGCATAGTGATTTGACATCTTTATGGCAGAATTTCACAATAAGAAATTACGGGAGTACATATTTTTGTAGAAATGTCAGCAAGATACCTGCAGGATTTAAAAAGAGGTGAAATAACATCAACAATAATAATAATCTCTGCACATTTCTTTCAACATTTTGAAGCCCTCATATCTACTTACGTACCTGGTTTTCTTTGAACTCTGTACTTGTAGAAAATTCTCTTATTTTTACTGAATAAAATGAACAGTTAGGTGACCCAGTCATCTCTTAATCAATAGACGTGAAGATTTTGACCATTATATGTTTGTTGATAAAAGCACAGAGGATAAATTTTCACTTTATGAAAACACACAGATCAGCTTAGAAGATTGAGACTTCCCTGTTACACAGAAGATAAAATATTTGTAGGTAATCACTCAACAAATGTGCATTGAACTTTTATTTTGTATCAGGCACTAGGTGAGTTATTAACCTGAAAATCATTTGGTTTTTACTATATGTTAAAGCTACTTCTCAGAAATATAGTTTTCCAATCTCCTAACTTAGAATACAACAAAGATCTTGCCAAAAGGCATCATTTTGCAAATCAATTCTGTATCTAGCAATGTTGCATAAAAACATTGGTATTGACCTGATGCATACATCTGGTATTGCTTTCTAAAAACATAATTCCCCCTGAGAACTTACTTTCCTTGTAAAGGTAAGTTTCTTTTTAAAGGTGGTTAATCAAGATTCTTGGATAAATTTTGGTTCCTTTGGAGATTTTATAGTAATTTACAGGGGGTAGGGAGGAATTTGCTACAATTGCTATGAAGCTATTTCTCTACGGAGCCTAAAAAGCATTCTTTTAGCTAAAACAATTAAACTTAGCAGCCTTTGCAAATAGGGAAGGTCAACATCAGAAAATGAACTATCTAATCCTAAAATCAGCTTCACAAAGAATCTGTCTGTTGACTGGATTGTAAGTACAATTCCAAGAGGCAAGAATCATTTGTCTTGTTGGTGGTCTACCACTCAAGTGTTTCTCAGCCTGGGAAATTGCTGATAATTAGAGAGAAATTAGATTGTGAAGCCCTAGGGCCATCTTGGTATGTATATTTCAGTCAATATTGTTTTAATTTATACTGGTTAAAATACTGCTTATTTGTAGGTTTCTCTCAGGGGAGAGTACTCCTTTCATCTATTTCCCTCTAAGCCAAGGTCATATTTGTCTTTCTCAGTGCAAATTTAATTATGTTACATTGTATTCACTTGAGTTAATTTGAATTGATGTAGAACAGTCCACACAGACCAGGTAAAACAGAGAATCCAGCAACTCCCAGATTCTCAGTATTTTAAGGCACTTTAACCAGAATTCGTCATCTTTTTTTTCATGAAAGAGTCAGTAATGCTTCTAAGAAATACATTACATGTTATCTTCCATTTTCTAGCTTCTTTTGCAGTGAGGTTGGTACCATGTGATTAGTCCTGCAACAAACAGGCTGTGAACTCTCATGTTCTCTGCCCGCCCCCCTGGAAACCACATGTTGAAATGGTGAAGGCACAAAATGAGGTGCTTCCATCTGCTCTGATCCGAGTGACTGTGTGGAAGAGAGACCCCACATTCCACAATGGACAGGTCAAATACAACAGAAATGAACCAGTTTGTCAAACCACGGAGATTTTAGAGTCAAATCTCAGTGAAATAAATTAATCTCTCCTCGTTAATGCATTTCCTCTTTTTAATTTGCTTTCTCAATATTTACTTATGTTTTCAGTATAATACATGATTATCCCTTCTTATGATTGACATGGGATTGTTGACCTCAGTTCATGAATACAAAAATCTTTTTTCAACTTATTCAATATAGAGAGTGTTCAACACTGATATATTCTAACAATTAAGAACTATCGCACATTGGAGTAAATGATACAACATGCAGTGCAGTATATTGTAAGTAGGAAGCACTTAATAAATGCTGGTAATGATTTGTGGGGTTATAGTCCTCTTTCTCCCAGCTGTAGGAAAATTTGGGGCCTCGGTCTTTTAATATTACCCCTTCCTCTTAACCACAGATACTTTTAAAAGAACTAATAAGAAATACATGTCTAATTGGTTTTGGATTTGGTACCTGGAACTGACTATTCCTTTGACAGGTCTTAATTAAGGTGAAATCCACCCTTTATAAATATTTTGGCTTCACACAATGGTGACACCACAATAGACACACACTCCCCCAGAAGGCAAATTGAGGTAATGATTCATGTGGGTAGAATTATGAATAGATCCAGTTTCCATGAGGAACTTGGACAATGATTGGCTTGGGACAGAAAATAAAGCTGGGCTTGTATTTGTGACACAAAGGAAACAAGCAGTACATGTGACAATTCTCACGCACAAGGGAAATTATACTCCTTGTCTCAAGTTTAATTGACACGGGCAGCTTCGTGATTTATAGATTTGAATGTCTGCTGCTGCTTGCGATGTCTCTTGCACACATACACACCTGCCTGCAAGAACACATTCACAAAAGTCCTAACTGCAGAAGCTGGAAAACTCAATTTCATTTTGACCTTGTGAGTAATTTTATATTGTTATCAATATTTGAAAACGAAATTCAGTCCTGCTTAAAGTAAAGAGTGGGTACAGTTAGCAAGAAGCATTCAATTTTATTAGAGGTATTTTTGACATTATTGGATTTTTCTGGACTTCCTGTTGAGCACATTACATACTTATGCTATTTATAAATTGTTTTTCACCATGATTTGAGCTACTGGAAAAGCAGAATTATCCAACAGCACAAAAATGTATTTTGTTTTCCGTAATATTCATGTCAAAATCTACTAGAGAATAAAATCACTTTTGGCTTGTTTTGGAAAAATGACCATTTTCCATTGAATCATCTACTTGAACAGATTTTCAGAAATTAGTCAAAACTAAATTCAGGGCTGGGAGTGTGACTCGGTGCTAAAGCACTTGCCTAGTATGCACAAGGCCCTGGGCTTAATCCCTAGCACTGTTAAAAAAACAAAACAAACAAACAAAAAAACTAAGGACTGGGCTGGGTGTACCTGGAGCTGACTATTCCTTTGCACAATGGTAGAACATGTGTTTAGCATCAGGCCCTGATTTAAAGCCCCGGCACTCGGAAAATGACAAAACAAAACTGCTAACAATGAAAATCATTTTCATTTGTACGATACTTGAAAAATTTGGAAAGCAACACTTGATTTTTTTAAATGCTGAAAGTTATCAATATCTGAGTTCACTCTGCTTTCATAGCTTATAGTACATAATCCAAAAAAAACAAGTGTTTTGTGATTATTTTTAAATGGTGAGTCCAGTATTAATAGTCCCAATTTCCATATGAGGACACTGAGACTTGCAGAGTTTATTTTATTTTATTTTTTTATTTTAAACCAAGAACATGTATTGGTACATTTTACATATAATGGTTACATTCATCACATTTATTTTGTACCTGTACATGATGCATCTTGATTCTCCCCCCTCTTCCCCACCCCTCCCCTCTGTTCTCTCCCTCCCTATTTACAGCAGGTTTATTCATAATTTTCCATATTTTCCCTTTCCCTTTTCTTTCCTTTGTTGCCGTTCTGCTTTTCCCCTTCTTTCTTTCTAGTACTCCCCTCCTTTGTATATTAGCTTCCTTTTATATAATATCTATTACACCTCTTTGTCCTTATTTACAGTTATGATTTCTCATATCAGAATGTCTCTCTGAGACTTGCAGAGTTTAATTGGTTTCCTTCCTCTACTATTCACACCTCTTCAGTCTGTTATTCTGTTTGTTCTATATTTAAATTCTCAATTTCACCTATTCATTCATCAAAGATCTAATACATTTAAGTCATTTGCATTCAGAGAACTCTACTTAGGTGATCATTTGAGCCCCTGCTAAGTATCAGACACCATACTGAGTGACTGCATTAACAGCTCATTGACTCACGGACAAACTCTGAGTAGCTATCGTCTCCATCTCAAAATTGACTCTGCAAATAGTTCCTGTTTGCCCATCTTGCATCAGTTGCTGCAGATTTTTTTGGAGTGAACAAGATAAACCAGGTCTTTGTCCTTGAGGCACTTCCAATCTTACAGAGAACAAGACAAGAAGGAAATTGTGCGAATGTGATGGAGGCAGGAAGCAAGGAGCTTCCGGATGCTGAGTGAGCCTGTATAACAGGATCTTGGCTAGGAACAAAAGGCTCCTAAGGAAGCACCATCGAGGCTGGGACTTGGACTAATGGTTCAGTGTTAGCCAAAGATGCTGGCAGCGAAATCGTGGGCATCATCGGCCAGGTGCCAAGCAAGAGTTCTGTATGTTGTGTTTGAGAATCTGCAAGAAGTACAGAAAGGCCTGATCCTAGAGAGCAAAACAAGGTGGGGGAAATGAGGCTGGAAAGCTGTGCAGCAGCCAGATGGTGTTGGCCTGTTAAGCTTTGATCAGGATCTCAGACTCCTCTTCCCACGGAAAATGGAAAGTTACTGGGGAGCAGGAGAGTAACATGAGCAAATGCAGATTCCAAACAGATAAGCAGACTGACGTGCAGAGCAGGGTTAGATCCTTGCTCCCCAGACTAGTTTCTTAGGGGTCACCCAGAACTACTGCATCAAAACTCTCCAGGAATGAGGCCCAGAACCATATCTTTTAACAAGCTCTCTGGCTGACTGTGTGTGCTGCAAAGTTTGAGAACCACTGTATTTTGGTTATCAGTCTTTGATGCATACTGGAATCACTCAGGGAGTTTAAAATAAAACACCCGATGCCTGGGCTCACCTGCGAAATGCCTAATTTCATTGGTATGGGTACAGCCTGGACATCAGGCTTGCCTTCTGTTTCTCTCAGGGAATGGTAATGTGCAGCCAGGGTGGAGAACTACTACATAAGGGAAACGAGAGGATACAGATGACCTCAGTGGTCCAGGAGGGAGATGATGGCGTCCTGGCCAAGGGAAGTTGATAAACAGGTAGATTTGAGAGAGACTTAGTAGGTAACTGCACAGCTATGAAGAGATTGAGCAAGCCTAATCCCTTGCACCCTCTCTTCACAAAACTACCTCCTTCCTCTCTGCCCTGGGCTTCAGCTGCTGCACCCCTTCCACAAGAAAAATGATGCCAGGCCTCTTCTTCGAATGGTTTCAGTGCCTTGTGAATTATAGGGCAAGTGAGTTGACTGCCTCCCAGCACAGCTGTGAAGACCATTAAGAAGATCCACTTAAAAAAGAAACAGCTGTGTTCTCCATGGTGTATGAAAACCCTAGTCTCTGGCCTCAATAGTGCTAAATTACAGCAGTAACCTTGTAAATCCTCGTCATATTGAAGGCATCATACTAAGAGCTTTATGAGCACTATTGTCTTTCATTCTCATAACAAGCCTCTGTTGCTGGCATTATGACCACTAGGACTCCCACTTCGCAAATGAGGCTGCAGATATAGAGAGCTCAGTATAGTGTTCAGTGTCTGAGAGCTGTAAGTGGCAGAGCAGGGATTTGAGACCAGATCTGTTTCCAGCTCCTGGGTGCCTGACCACAATGCTCCACGGCCACCCTGATGGGCAAAGGACACCAAAACACGGGCCGCATAGACAGCTTAGGTGCTGGCCTGTCTTGCCATGCCCGTGAAAGTGTGTTGACACATAACTCTGGTAATCAAGGAGGGTTTCCTGCAGAAAGAAGATCTGAAATTAGACTCTGACTAAGATACCAGATGTGAAATGGTAGAAAGCAGGAAGATAGTCTTCCCAGAACAGGGATATGCATGGGGAATGATTGGTTGAGTACTACGGGATCATAAAGGAATGGGCTAACTTTCTGTTTGGGGTATTTTTATGTCTTTGTTTCTTGCTCAGAAACTTGCTGCATTTGAAGCTCTTCTGTTATACAGTATTTACTGCATTTCCAGCAGTCAGCAAAGACATAAAACCAGTGACTGAAATGCAGGCCGTGTTCTTATTGGCTGGCCGAAGCTGGGAGCTAAACCTTGCATTTCGCAATCAAGGAGAAGTGCCTCCTTTAGAATGGAAACTATGACCTGCTCAAGGTCTTCTCTTGGAGAGGAAATAAGGCATGGGAAAGAAAAACACAAATGATCTTATTTTAACTCTACTGCAAATGAGGTGGTGTCTCCTTGGGTGGTTTTTATAAAAACAAGATATAATTGGATGTGCATGAGACACCTACCTCCATGTTGTCTCTACAAATAACCCTGGAACAGAGGCTTTGGCACAGACTCAGAGAGGAGGCAAGGCTGTAGATTTCATCCATAATAATGGTGTAATATACACCTACAGTCTGCGGACCCCCCACTGTGTGGAAACCTTTGTTATTACCCTGATTGCAATAGTCCTCTGAGCTGCAGACACACATGCTTAGAGAGGCCTAGTGCCCCGGCCATGACCACACAGTGAGGAGGAGGCAGAGGTGTGTTAGATGTCAAGGTTTCTGATTCTAAATGTATGCCCATTTTTCCTTTAGAAAAATGCCTCCTGTCTTTAGGGCCTATTATCCCTGGAACTGCAAGCAAAATACTTAACCTTGTAAAGCTTGGTTCTTATTTGAGAGGCAGAACCCTGGTCTGCCACTTGAAGTGTTGTTAGAATTGGAACTTGTGTAAGGGAGAACTCATGCAGACTGCGGGATGCCCAGGACTGCTGGTCGCCTCAGAGCCACCTTCCGAGAACGCACGTCCAGCGCCCTGCTGATTATCACACGCATGCCGTCTCACTTCATCTGTGATCAGCCCTGTGAGGTGCGCACTGTCATTATTCCCATTTTGGAGTTAAGGGCGTTGAAGGCAGTTGAAAGCTAGGGCTTAAGAGGTCCAGTCTCTCGCTCCAGGTCACTCAGCTTTAACGTGGTATGGCAAGGTTGTGAACCGGGACACCGGAAGGGGTTACCTGATCACCACTCTCTACAGTCTGAACAATAAAAGTAGACAAACAGGATACAGGAGGAAGGAATTGGAGACAGCCTGCGGGCACTCACTGCTGTAACACAGCTGCAGTCCAACTCTCCATACGGTCTTCAGACAGGAGTTTGGGAGCTGCATCTCCTGGTTAGGAGCTGTAACTTTCCAGACCGCAGTGTACCAGGAAGGCAGCAATCACTGGGGTAGTTTGTCTCTGAAGGAGAATAAAAAACCTGGGGCTGTGGAGGGAGGAAGGCCGTGCCAGCTGGGAAGAGAGCTTTATGGGGAGCGCCTCCACCCTGTGCCGCAGAGGCAGCCTCCCTGCAGACGCCAGTCCCTGGGAAGCCAGGGGCTCGACTGGGAAGCAGAGAGGAAGCAGAGTGAGCTAAACCCAGGTGGTCAGCAGTGCTCACACTGCAGCTGCTGAAAGACGCCCCTACATCCAGCTCTCAAGCCCAGAATTAAGGGTGCTTTCCCAGGAATGTAACTCTTACAAGTCAGCAAAAGCTCGGTCTGCTCCTGTGTCTGCAAAGAATGGCGCATGGCTGGAACACAGCCGCTAAGCAGTAAGATAAAGCAAACTAGAAACCAGCAGACTGGGAATCCGCTTCCAGCTCTCACAGTGATTATTGTGTGGCTAGGGGCATGTCACTTTCTCTCTTTGGTTCACAGTGAATTAACTCAGTCCTGTAGTCGGTCGGGCAGTCATTGTATTCATCTGCCAGGTTACTCAGCACCCTGTCAATATTTACTGCTGTGCTGAGTGCTGGGGCTGAGCAGGTGAGTAAGGTCACTCCCACCGCTGCCTTCCTGGAGCTCCAAGTCCAGAACATTGAACAGCAAATCTTCACACCGGTAAGTGTAAAATCACACCTGTGATAAGCACCCTAAAAGAAAAGGAAGAGAGCCCCAGGCGTGTGTGGGACTGGGAAGAAGCTACCTCTCCCGAGTCCCCAGCAGAGCTCACGGAGTGGCCCCACAGCACAGCAGGGACCACACACCAGGCTGAGGTTCCTACATGATGTCTGAAGCTTCTTCCAACCACAGCTGTGGGTCGTTTTTCATCTCAGCCCTGAGGCTAAAGTTGCTTCATTGACTCGGAGGGCTGCGCACCACAGATTTTTCCAGAGAGCAGAGCAATTATTCAAATAACGCATGAAGTAATCTGCTTATTTCTGTTTGCATTTTCTGGATATTTGAATCAGATCTCACTTTGCTTGACTGGAGGCAGTAAGTAGTAAGGATGGCTGCGGTTGGGGCCAGAGTTGGACTTGCTTCTAATAAGTATAAACTGAGCACAGGAAGTTCAGGAGCCCCGAAAAAGCGGGTGCCCAAGGATGTCTCCCAGCATACTGTCAAAGCCAGTTCTCTGGGATTCTGAGGTTAATGATGAGGCCCAAAGCCCAGGCCCCATGATTTCTGCATCACCCTAGAGGTCAGACAGGACATTCTTAAATAGCACCCCCCCACTCATTTTTTTAAAATGTAGGCCTGGGGCTGGGGATTTAGCTCAGTGGTTAGAGTGCTTGCCTCACGAGCACAAGGCCCTGAGTTTGATCCCCAGCACCAAAAAAAAAAAAAGTAGGCTTATTTGCATAGTAAAATTGGATGCTCTCTCTGCCCCCTTCCAAAAATTCTGTACACAGACATAAGAAAAGTGAAACACTCAGGAGAATTGTCCATGTAGAGATATCCCAAAATGTGTTCCTTGGGGTCCAAATGTATCATAAATATGGCCAGACAAGTTTGGGAAATGTGGAGTCACCTGATCAGGGCTGCCGTGGCATAGGATTTCTTCCTCCTGCATCTGGGGCCCTCTTGGGGGCAAACAGGGAAAAAGCTGCTCTCTGGACTCTATCTAACCACAGACCCCTCCCTCACAGTTACTTTAGAGGAGCTGCAGGAGCGACGTATCCTACAACTTTGAGAAGTGCTTGTCTAGGCTTTTCAGAGGATTCTAGAGCGTAATTGTTTACAGCTTTTCTCAGATAAAGGGACTGCAGACAGAAAGGTCATCACCTTGGCCCAAGGTCACACAACAAAAGGAAAATTGGCTCCTAACATCCATTCCAGGACTCCAGAGCTCCCTACCCAAGTATAGTTTCTTTCATAAATCACAAAAAGCAAGGACCCAGGTAGTGCCCACTGTACACCAGGAATAACTAACTCTCTAGGGGTTAGAGATGTAGCTCAGTAATAGAGCTCTTTTTCTAGCACGTTTGAGGCCCTGGGTTTGATTCAAGCACTATATCAAAAAATAAAATGGGGATAACTCTAGAAAGTATTTTGGGACCTACTATGTGCCAGCACCATGGTAGGGACTTTGGACACATATAATGTGACTTGCTCATAACATGCTGGGGTCAGTATCTTACCCGTTTTTGTAGATGAAAGAAACAGTCTTAGAGAGGTTTAGTTGTTCAGTCTTTCAGTAAGGAAATTGCAAAGGTTAGGTTGGACCAAAGTTCACCTGGCTTCCCTTGCACAGTGCAATACATTGCCTCATTTTGTCCTTTCAGCAGCTCTTGGGCATAAAAATGAAATCTCTGGAAACAGGAAACAGGGATCAGTAAGGTTAAGCTTGACGAGATCACACAGGAGTGGGACAGGTAGGGTGCAGTTCTGCATGCCACAGCTCAAGTCTGCATCCAGATCAGCTTGACAGCAGCGCTGGCCTGACTTCTCTCTGCCTTGATTAAACAGGCAACTGCCGTCCATGAGCCTGAGGGAGCTGCGAGCCTCAGGTGGCTTGAACTCAGGGCTCCAGCTCTTTCTGGCTGCACTTACACCATGCAGGCCCCTGCTCTCCATCACTTTAGAAGAAAAGCCCAAGCAGAGAGCTGCCTGTGCTCCACCAACCAAGCCACCCTGCCTCGGCTTGACCCCTGCTGATAGGAGGGTGACTTGTCTGATTAAGGAGAAAGCCCTCACACATTGCACTTTGAACCCGTCCCTGAGAACGGTTGCCTTGGCTACGTCTCCAGCCCATCTTCCCTTCCGCAGTGAAGGCCAGCACAGGAAGCAGAGACTCGTTTCTCTTGAAGTTCACTCTCCGGCTTCCCTTCCCAGTATGTGATGAGGCAATTACTTGATTCTCTGTATTTTTGGATTTTGTGCAGAGGACCGTCAAGCTCTCAGTGGAGGAGGACAGCTTGCACTGTCCTGCCCGACTATTTTAGGGAGTTTCAGTTGCGTTTCCTCTTCAGGTCATCAGCTGTCAGGCAGCTGTGTCCGCCTTCTGGTCACTCCTGCTAATTAAAGGCCAGCAGAGCCAAGAGACTCAGCCCCAGAGAAAGGGGAAGACACTGAGAAGCTGGGGCGATGTGTCCAAACATGGGAGTCTCTCATCACCATGGCCTGGGCTGCAGTCAGACCAAGACCCCCCACACCCCAGAGGGACACGGTCCCTTCCGGCACCCTCTCATCTGAGCTTTTGTCGCCCCATGGTGCCCCGTGTCAGAAATGCAGCCAACGCCACTGCTCGGTTAACAGCAAAGACAACCCAGCCACCATTTCCGGAGCGTCTGCTGTGCGCCAAGGCCTGGGCAGAGCTCTTCATGTCTGTTAATTCTCATGACGACCTCAGGCAAAGTTATCCTGAATATTCATAGGAGGAGAACCGAAGGACAGGGCGGGGGGTAAATAATTTGCCCAAGGTCACCGAAAACTAAGGGCAGAGCGACACACTCGTTGCTATTATTTCAATACTGCTGCACCCTCCCCAGAAATCAGTCGCAGCAAGGACCGAGGGTTGACATTTCTCTGCCCCTGCAGGGGTGGCTGTGTGTGTCAAAGTGCCCTATGTTTATAAGATCCAAAGTGAAGGTGCCGAACTAGTGAACTGTCAGGACCAATCAGAAAACCTAAACAAAGTCCTTCCAAAGGAAGCCCTGTAAGGCTGCAAAAGAATTCCAGTTTGAGGCCCAGCAGACTGGGGCTTTAGGACTCGTACCCTCTACAAGCTGTGTGAACTAGGGGCACAGTTTCCTCCCCTGTAATGTCCAGACTAATGCTACCTCCCTTTTAAAGTTGTTTCCCTGTTAACAAATGTAGAATTTTCCAAACTGCTCTGTTGGATATTGTTTTTGGTGAAATAACTGTGTAAAAAAACAAAGTCAAATGCAGTTAAGTAGAGAGATTTCTCATAGGCTCGATTATGCTATTGTATATTTTCAGGCAGGAGCAGCTTTTTCTGACCCCAGAATCCTTTTTCCTGTAGATTAGCTTCTGTTTCTTTGGGCCCTTTAGAAAACACTGTAGAACAGGGCAGAGGGTACTTATTGTTTGACATAGATGTTAGTAAGTGCTGATCCTCTCTCCTTTGTGCCCAAAGGGTTCAGATAACCGTATCCATCCTTGTGAGGGCGAGAACCATGGAGTCAGGGGTTGGATCTGACCGTAGTCTTTACACATCGACCGTTAGATGAGTGAGCGAGTAAACACGTGAGAGACAAGGGAAGCTTAGTGAAGCCCTGGCCTGCTCATCTTCATCGGCGCGCTCCTTGCAGCTCCAGACACACACCACGAGGGCAGGGGGAGAATGCAATGCTTTGATGAAAGCCAGTGCCCGAGCCGGCTCTCTGGATCTGTGTGTTCTCGTCTCACTTTTAACCAGCGAGCACCTCGTCTTCTGAATTTCCTACGTTAGCCCCTAAGGCTCATGTTGCTGCTTCTCAGCGGAGCAGGTGGACGTTTCGTTTGCAGGTGTCGTGTTGGCCGGGACATTTCCAAGTGGTCCAAGTGCGTTTGCAGCTGCATCTGAAAAGCTCTTGAGCTTTTCACAGGAATGAAAAAGAAGCAGCTCATCAAGCACTGAGGACTCTGGTTCCCACGTACACCTATCGACGAACCGTGTGACTGGTCAGCGGTGCGACTCTGGGGCTTCACTTTAAATTTCCAGCTGGGGTCCTGTGGGCATTCTGCAAAAAGTACAAAATTTAAGTTTCAGTTAAAAACGGTTGAGTTGGTCAAAGTCTAACAAGTTCCTTTCCGCAGAGCTTCTCGGAGACTTCATGCAGCCTGGCTCCGTGTTTCCCCAGCGGCACTGGGGTCTCGCAGAGCCCTGTGGAGTCTTTGCTCTGAAATACCTAATGCGCTTGTTCAGCTGCGCACCCGGCAGGACATCACAGTCAGGCTTTGTAGTCTACGAGGTTGTCCCTCCCTCCGAAACTGGGAAAAGGAGAAAATAAACCAGCACTGACTCTTTAATCAAATGGGAATAAAAATGCACAGCACGTAGCCTGATGGAGTTTTTATGGGTTTTGTAAAATAAACCAAAGAAGATTAATCATGATGGTTCAAAAGTACAGCCACAAACCTTCTAGTGCTATTGTTTACATCGTATTAGAAATGACCTATTTTCTTTACCATTTGATAGCCTAGATGAGAAGCATGGAGTTTAAAACTTCTGAATAAAAAATGGCTTTTAGAAGAAAAACCTGAGGAACTCAGACACAGTATTTCTTAAGCAACTTTCTGTTGTGAGTTAATAGGTACTAAAAAGAGGAATAATGACCATCCTGTTTGAAGGTCACTATTGCTAAAATTTTCTGTGAATAAATCATATTTTACTGCAAAAGCAGACTCAGTTACAGCGTGAAAGATAATGCCTGAAAAATAAAGAGAAAATTTCTATTCATAGAACAGGAGTAGGTAAGTATGGCCTGCCACCTGTTGTAAATAAAATTTTAATGGAACACAGCAGTGCTCATTCACTTATATATTGCTATATCTGTTTTCACCCTACAGTAGAGGGGAAGATTTCACTGCATCAGAGGAAATATGGTACTCAAGGCCTCAAGTTTTAATTATATGGTCTTTTCCAGAGATGTTTACCAACCTCTTTCATGGATTCGTAGGAAAGCATAAAGATTATATGACCAAACCCTTCATTATGTCAATGAAAAAAAACTGAAACCAGAGATGTTAGGGAATTTCCAGGTTTATTCACGTTGAGAAGTTCTGGTCTTTATATAAAAATAGTCCTCATTGACAGGGAAGGTGGAGATAGATTTGATCTCACATACCAGCCAGTTTACTCTTTTCTTTTGTTTGTATTTTACCTCACTAAATGAGGGATACCATGCGATATTCCAGCTTGCGAGACTGGTTTATTTCACTCAACATTATATTTTCCAAGTCCATCCGCTTTCCTTCAAGTAACTAGTTTGTCATTCTTTATAGCTGAATAGTATTCCATTATGTATAGATACCACATTTTGTTTATCCAGCTATCCATTGATGGGTATACGGGTTGCTATGATCTTTGACAAAGGATACAAATAAATACATTGGAGGAGAGATAGCCTATTTAACAAATGATGTTGGGAAAACTGGTTGTCAGTTTGTAGAAGAATTAAATTGGACCCATATCTTTCACCATATACTAAATTAAAATCAAAATGGATCAAAGATCTAAGCATCAAGACAGAAACATTAAACCTTCTGGAAGACGGAATATGTAAAACACTTGAAGACATAGGAGTAGGAAAGGACTTCCTAAACAGAACCCCAATAGCACAGGAAATAACAACAAGAATCAACAAATGAGACTATATTAGACTAAAGAGTCTCTGTACAGCAAAAGAGTCCATTAGGAGGGTGAAGAGAAAGCCTACAGAATGGAAAAAAATCTTTGCTAGCTACTCCTCAGACAGAAAACTAATGTCTAGAATATACAAAGAACTCAAAAAAGTTTAAGTACCTAAATCAATGCCCCGTCAAGAAATGGGCCAGAGAAATGAGCAGATACTTCACAGTGGAAGAAATACAAATGGCCAATAAACATATGAAAAAATGTTCAACATCTATGGCTATTAGAGAAATGCAAATTAAAACAACTCTAAGAGTCCACCTTACCCCAGAAAGAATAGCAATCATTAAGAAGTCAAACAGTAACAAATGCTGGCTTGCCTGTGGTGAAAAGAGAGCCCTCCTACTCTGTTGGTGGGAATGCAAACTAGTACAACCATTATGGAAATCAGTATGGAGATTTCTCAAGAGTCTGAATGTAGAAATCCCACATGACCCAGCCATTTCCCTACTATGTATCTTTCCTGAAGAGCTAGAGACATCATAGTACAGAGCTACTTGCACAACAATGTTTTTATAGCAGCACAATTTGTAGTAAATATTTTTAAGTGTATACATTTACCATATATTTTGACCACATCTAGTATGCCTGCTGTGAAGCCCCGTTAAGGGCGGTGCGGTGCTGGCCCTCATTAGGAGGACTGCCGCAGGGCACTTCAGAAGTGGTGGCTGATCTCAGTACAATGTCATGCAAATGTTTCTCTGCACATCGTGTTCTGCCTAGAAGAGTTTAACTTGGATTTCGCTCCAGCTGGATGTGTCAGTTATAGGAATCATTTTTTACTGTAAATACGTCCAAGAGTCTCAAGGTGGGGGGTTTAAAGTAAAATATTATGAGTTTATTGGCTTTTGTTACCCAAACTGAAAGTCTCTATGTTTGTATGTTTGTGCTTTTGTGCAGCTGGACAACCCAGATGAGCAGGCTGCCCAGATCAGACGGGAGCTGGATGGACGTCTCCAAATGGCAGACCAAATTGCCAGGGTAAGGAGGTGCTGAGGATGTGTGGTGGGGACCAGGCCAAAGTCCCACCCAGACAGCATTCTGATTATTAGTTTTCGAAAGTCAGAGTTGAGGAGCAGGGAGGAGGAAGGTGAGGGCATCACCCTGACTGGGCCGTCCTTGCTCAAGCTGTTCCATGGGTAACATCTGCATTTACATCCCAAGTTGCAGCAAGTATCCAAACACAAGCCTCTGCCTTGGTCCCAGGTTCCAGGCTGGTGTTTCCCACCATCTACTGAACATTTCTATTTAGACAGTTCCCTGGCATTTCAAGTTGACTGTGTTCAAAATCCGGCTCCTCATCATCTTCCACCTGCCTGTGTTCAAACCTACACCCTACATTTACTGCTGCTCATGTATATGTATGCAGCTACCATGGATGGAGCCTCCTGGGCACGGCCAGCTGCTCCTTCCTCCTCCCGGCATGCCAACCCCATTGAGTCTGCCCTCTACATGTGGGTGGGCGATCACTTGGCTGCTTTCCTGCCCTGCTCATACTCTGACTCGGGCCCCGTCCTCTTTACCTGAGAGTCGAGTGGCTCCTACATGGTATCCCTGATCCATCCTCCCCATCACCTGTCCACCCTGCATACGGTTGCCTTTCTAAAGCTCACTCTCAAAACAGACTCAGAATCCTTCAGTGCATCATCACCCATCCCCCCAGAACAAAGCCGGACCTCTTTGGATTGATATTCAAGGCTTCCAATCAACAGACCACACTTTCCCTTATGATTTTCCTCCCTCACAGTTTTCCCACCAGCTCTCCATGATCCAGCTGCGGAGACTGTCTCCCTCTAAAGACACAGGCCCTTCCCAGGGTTGGTGTCTTTAGACCCTCTTGTGTCTCGGCCCAGAAGAACCTTTCTCCTCCCCTCCTCTTAGCAAGCTACTTACTCGCTCTTAGCAAACCCCTCTGAGAGCCTGGACATTAGTCTTCTCCACCTTGGTGCTCACACTGTGCTGCACATAGACCTTCAGTATCGCGGACTTTATTATTGAGTGGAGATTACTGGTTTACCCCGGCGAGCCTCCCAGGGGCTTGGATTCTTTCTTATTGTTGTTAACTAAAACCAAGTGTTATCTACTAATTGCCTTCACTGCCGTTTATGGCAGTAATTTATTATTACTACTAACGACGCTAGCAGTACTCATTGTGACATGATTCTGTGTCAGGGATGACGAATACTTTACATGTCCCCACCCCTGTCAATTTTCAAAACAGCACCCTCAAAGACATCCCTGTTTTCATTCTTATTTTAGAGATTGGAAAATGGCAACTGAGCATGACAGGCACTAATAAAGGGACCAGACTGGACCCTCAACTCGGGTCTGTCTGAATGTCACAGCCCACACCAGGCTGATGCCCTCATGTGTGCAGAATCTAAAGGGACCCACTAACACAGTCACCAAAATAAACAATATTTTAATGAAATACTTTTATATCATAATTGGTGCCAAAAATTCAGAATAAATAAAATATCAAAATTTTAAATAACTACCAGCTCCTCGGGACGCCTCCTGTAGCCACAGTCTACACATGTATGCAAGGGCGGGGGCTGTCGGAAAGGGCAGGATGGCGGGGCCGGAGAGAGCTTGGCAGTGGTAGATTGAGGAGGCCCAGACCTGGATGTATAGAAGGTTTCCCAGTGGATGGGAAACCAAAGAGAGATTCCAGGAGGAAGGGAAATCCCTCTATTTCTGCTCAGGCATTTTTGTTGAAATGTTTTGCATCTTGTTTTTGGACACCTTTAAAGTCTATAGTCAAGTCAGTCTGGTGGCTAAAAATAGTACACAGTTACGGATTTGGCTAAAGGTAGAGTAGAAGGCTCTTACGTTTTAAAATCCTACTTAACATGGGAGTAAACATCAGTAGGGCTTTAGAATTTAATTCCTTTATAAACTCAGCATTTTCTATTAGTGGATTGTCTGGAAAATGTAGGCCATTCGGTCCATTCCCTTGTATTTTAAGCAACTGATCCATCCCCAGCTAGTAAGTATTCATCCCATGTAAATAAAATCATACACGTGCTTCAAAACAAGTTCATGACAGGTTTACTTTAATTGTTTGGTTTATTTTGAGGCTTAACATGATAACTTATGAAACTAACTTAGGCTAAATTTCCTTTTTAGAAGATCGTAAATGGATACTTGGTATGCAATGAGCCTTCATTTCCGAAGAGATCCAAGACCTCTCTCCCCTTGTCCATACTGTTAATATTCTAATGCTAAGTGGGACGTTATTGATAGTTTAGAATTTGACTTTCTGGAATAATGAAATAAGCAACTAAAATGAATTTTGGTTTTTATTTAGAGTATGGCAAATACTTTCAGAATGCATGGAGGGTCCCCAAACATTTAAGGTATGGAGAATTTCTATGAGGTAGTCTTCCTGGCTTTTATCTCCTACTTTTCTAGGAAGAAAAAAGTTGTTTTTTTTGTTCTGTTTTGTTTTGTTTGGTTTATGTGTGTATGTGTGTGTAGGGGGGGTGGGGGGGTTACTTGGGCTTGAACCAAGGGCCTTTCTACCACCGAGCTACATCCCCAGCCCTTTTTTATTTTTTATTTTGAGACAGAGTCTAAGTCCATAAATTG
>PVJO010020672.1:0-31547 GCA_004026905.1 Hystrix cristata
ATATTTCCACATAAAAAGTAATAATGGAGTATATAACACTCTGGAAATGTTTTAATACTTGTAAATGAGCTAATAACTCACTTTGGAGGAGAAACATGTTAAATTCAGGAATCGAATTTGAAGTAGGTATGTTAAAACATATTTTGATAGACTAAATGATTAACAATATAGAGCAATAATTGTTAAATTCTTGTTACAGTTTTCTAGATTTTTTCAAATTGTGTATTTACTATATTAATCATTTAAAATCAGAAATATTTTGTTATTTCCCAATAAGTCACGCACTCTAACATACTAAAACCTACATTCTTAAAATATTTAGTTTATTTTATATGTGACTTATTTCCTGTGAAATTTAGTAATTTGAAACCTTACAACCAGAGAGTAGGCTTCTCTTTTAGTTTTCTGGGAACAACTTCCCTTTTATCTCCAATTAATCTGATAACAATTTATATCATTTAGCAATCTGTGTGACTAGTCTTTTAAAAAAACTCCTCTTATTTTACTGGTTCAATTCTTATATGCATGGAAAAAAAATTGTTATATGCATGGGTATTGTTATATGTAATTATGTAATATGTAAGTATACAGATAACTATTAGAAAATGTTTTCATTTTAAGCATTTTTATGCACTCACTCAGAAACTTAAGTGGGTTGCAAGTTTGTGTAGCAGTCCATCAATAATTAGGTGTAGAATGTATTTTTCTATCAATTTACCCATTCATAAGGGGCTTAAACATTTTTTTTTCTTTTTTGCCTGTTCTGGAGATTGAAGCCAGGGTCTTGCATATGCTAGGCGAGCACTCTACCACTGAACTACATCCCTAGCCCACAAAGAACTTAATTTTTATAACCAAATGATGGTCCCTTCCTTAGGACTGGGGATATGGCTTAGTGGGAGAGCACTTGCCTGGCATGAGAAGGCCCTGGATTTGATCCAAGCATTGTTAAAACAACCACAAACAAAACTAAATCCTTGGTGGGTATGTATGTTGTCCTTCACATTCCAGTAGCTTCCTATCAACCCCAAGGTTTTCTCTCTCTCTTTCTTTCTTTCTTTCTTTCTTTCTTTCTTTCTTTCTTTCTTTCTTTCTTTCTTATGGTTCTGGGCCTCATGCATGCTAGGTAAGCACTCTCCCATTGAGCTACACCCTAAGCCCTTATCAAGCTTTTAATTATCAACAATGTAACTCAGTGTAAGAGAATCTACTTAATTGGTTATTCTCATTCTTAATCAGTAGGAGTCTAATCAATTCCATCCACCTTTCTTAAAAGTGGTATTACAAAAAGGTGTCAAAAATCTTTAAAGTATTTATACCCTTTAGCTCAGGAATTCCACTTCTGAGGTTCTGGCCTAAAGAAATTATCTGAAACGCCAATCAAGATCTGGGCACAAATGCTCATCATAGCAGTACTATAGGGGGATATACCATAATGTATAGGGGAATGGTTAAGTCACTTATAGGTTAGTGTACCATAAAGTAATATATTTTATAATTATTCTTGAACAATGTTATTAAATGAAAAAACTCTAAAAATATAATTTAATGTGAAATTTGGAATTTATGCAGTGTGTAAATTGCATATATTTATTGCATTGTTTTTATAATATGGTTCCAACTATATGCAAAGAAAATGACTAAAAGATTATCTTCTGATGATGGAATTATACAGATTTTATTTTTATTCTTTATACTTTTCTGTAAGAAAATACAGAAAACTTTGTTCAAAAAAGAATCATCTTGCAAAATAAATGTAGTATCTTGTAATAGTAAAGGTCAATCCATATGTATTTTCTGTTTTTTCGGCTCTAATTGTCACATAAAATATATCGGATTTTCTAAGAGTAATTTAAAATATATTTAAACAGTAACAGTATAAATATCTCTTATCACATCACTCAGAAATTCTGGTATTTTAAATTCCTCATAGTGATGAATTTCATATTTATAGTCCTCTATAAATTTTGCTGGCCTCATCCAATTTAAAATTTCATTGGACCCTTTCTTAAATAACCTTTGAAATGTTTTGTTGTACCAGTTTACTGCCTGATGCATTATTTCTCAACCATTTTTCATTATCACTTCCTTAAGGAGACTTATTTTTGTTTTGGGGTTTTTTTTTGAGACAAGGTCTCAATATGTAGTTCAGGCTAGCCTTGAACTCACTATGTAGCCCAGGCGGGCCTCAAACTCTCGGTGATCCTCCTAAGTGCTGGGATCACAGGCACGTGCCACCAGGCCTGGCTCTTAAGGAGACTTTTAAAACATTTTTTTCCCTAATCGTGCCCCACCCCATGAAATTTTATTATCTGTTTATGTATTGTATGTATATTCATGCCTTATAAAAAGTAAGATTTCCCCCTACCCTGAACTAATTTTTACCCCTTTGGAGGTCATATGGCCCCCTTTGAATGTATAGAATGCATAGCCTAATGGAACATTGTGGAAAGTGTAATTTTAACTTTTACAGTGACTCCCAAAGCTCACATGTTTTGTTTTACAGCTGTCTGCCTCTCAAGCATCATGTGGTAAGCACTCCAACGTTACTACTGTGGGGAGAGAAAGATGCATTTATGGAGGTTGAGATGGCTGAAGTGACAAAGATGTATGTTAAGAACTATTTCAGATTAACTATTTTGTCAGAAGCCAGCCATTGGCTTCAGCAAGACCAACCTGATATAGTGAACAAATTGATATGGACATTTCTAAAAGAAGAAACAAGAAAAAAAGACTGAGTTTTATTTATCTTCTATGAAGGGTCTATAATGAACTCTCTAATTTTTAAAAATTATTCATCAACTTCTTTATGTTTTACTAGGGGAAAAATCTGTTTTAATATGTTTTATTATAAATAAATATCCTGAAAATGGTATTGAAAAAATGAAAATGTGTGAACATGTGATATAATGTTGATTTTCATGTGTAGTGTTTTGCACAGAAAAGTATCTTCCTTAAAATGTATGCACTTGTACAAAAAGGAAGTTGGGGAGCATGGCTCAGCTTTGGTTTCCTGCTTTCTCTGCCTTGTCAACATAAGGTGCCTTCTACAAATGTGGTTAAACAAAGATTCAAGAGTAGAAATGAACACTACAAGTAAGAGTGAGAAGAGCGCAAAACAGAGAACAATACCAGCTTAAAGGACTGCTTCTCATTCCTGTGGGTTCTCCTTCAGCTCAGGAGACAACTAGTAATATTGCCAAATCATGGCGCTTAGGAGATGACACTGTGTTCCCAAATTAGTCCTACAATAGAGAAAAGAATGTTTCCCTCACTGAGTATAATTCTCAAGGTGACAGAAGAAAGTGGAATGTCTCTAAGAATTCTCATTATACCATAGCAACTTGTATTTACAATAAAAACTCTATTCTTTACACACATTATACTGGTGTCTTATAACAACATTACAAGGTAGGGAGTATCACCAATTGATAGATGTGGAAATGAAGTTGAATGAGTAACTTTGCCAATGCCCACAGTATAAGTGTTGGATCAGACCTAGATACACCTGGCTATAAAGCTCACGGTCTTGCACTTACATTACATTTTGTTTACCAGGCTTTGGTATCCACACCTCTCTTCCTGTGGTGGCAGTAATCTGGTATCCTTCAATAGATGGAATGGATGGAAACATCTCTCAGAGATTTACAATACAATTTTTAATTCTGGAGAAAAAGAATTCAAATTAGCAATTAGCAAACATAAGAATCCTCCATATTGCACTGTCAGAATCACAAATGCTACCAGGTATAGAAGAAAGCCCAGTTCACGTCAACTTTGATTGTGTTCTCCTCTTTATCACTTTTGAAGAGCAGCAGAAAAAAAAGGGGGGGGAAGGAACATGACTTGTTAGTTGTATGTGTTGACACAATAAAGCAATCCTGACTTAATGAAAAACTACCACTAAGTTAATTTTGAGGTTCGTTGTTATTGTTACTTACGTCATTTTGGAACGCTGATTGGTTCATGTGGACCACTGTTAAGAATATGAACCAAAGCCTGGCAAGGTGATACATGCCTGTAATTCCAGCACTCTGGGAAGCTGAGGCAGGAGGAACACAAGTTCCAGCTCAGCCTGGGCAATTTAATAACTTGTCTCAAAATAAAAAATAAAAAATGGAGGCTGGGGATATGGCTCAATGCAAAGGCCTTGAGTTCACTTCTCAGTAACACACACACACACATACACGCACACACTCACACATGTCAAATGTGTGATGGCCAATTCTGGCCAATCTTATTTTAAGATAAGATCTTCCTAAATTGCCCAGACTGATCTTGAACTTGCGATTCTCTTTCTGAGTAGCTCGAGTAGCTGGGATTACAAGAGTGTACCATCACATCTGAGTCAATTCTGACCTATTAAAATGTATTCTAGTTTTCAGTGTATGTGGGAAAGTGCTTGTAACACAAAGGCTCAAGGGTGCCATTGGTTAAACTTCTCAGGATAAAGAGGACTGTTTCCATAGAAATCAGTTTGTAATGAGAGTAATTTGCCAAACTATCTGCCAAAGCAGCTCACAGTAAAACTTTAAGCGGTAATAGCGCCTAAGTTTTAATACTCTAATTAGCATTTATCCATTCAAATTAATACAGCTTTAGTAGGTATATATGCATAAATGTCAGAAATTGTTATGTGAAAATAATTTATTAGGCATATATGTCGACCGCAAGATGTTTAGAGAAAAGGAAAAACGATTTTCTGTTGATATAAGTAGCTTGTTATATTTACCATCTTTGATTTTTCTGATTTCAGACGTTAATACATCATTTCCTATTTATTAACCCACAATCCCCTCTCTAAGAGTTCTAATTATGTGCAAACAGAAAGAGCACTTGAATGTGAGGGGCATGCTGGAAGCCACCCCCAGACCCAAGCTGCCCACATTCTGAGTCTACTGAGAAGTCAGCATGAGGCCTGAGCACTCTGTGGACTCCGAGACAGAGATGTGGGAGACCGCGGTCGCACAGGACAGGAGCCGGTCCCTGTACCCGCCCGCGGTGGCCAACCCGTTCCTGCAGCAGACACAGCTCAGCGCGAGGCGTTGGGCCTGCACCATCCTCCTGGGGGCCGTGCTGGTGCCCGTGCGGGTGGACTGCCTCGCCTTCCTCTTCATCTTGGTCTGGCCGCTGGTCGTGCTCTCCACCTTCGGTCTTCGCGCTCAACTGGCCGAACCCACCAAGAGTTGGAGAAAAAATCTGACAAAGCCAGTACTTCAGTTCCTGTTTCAGGTGGGGTTCTTCTTCCTCGGGTTCATGGTTAAAGTGAAAGGAGAAAAGGCCACTCGAGATGAGGCCCCCATCTTTGTTACAGCACCACACTCCACTTTCTTTGATGCAGTCGCCTGTGTTGTGGCGGGGTTACCCTCTGTGGTCTCTGAAAGTCAAAACATTCAGATCCCACTAGGTGGGAGACTCCTCCTGTTAACACAGCCGGTGCTTGTGACCAGAGAAGACCCGGATTCCAGAAGGAATACCAGAAATGAAATCCTGAAGCGAGTGACATCCGAAAGGAAGTGGCCACAGATTCTGATTTTTCCGGAAGGTGTGTGCACCAATCGCTCCTGTCTGGTCACTTTCAAACTCGGAGCCTTCTCGCCAGGCGTCCCAGTGCAGCCGGTGCTGCTCAGGTACCCGAACACTCTGGACACGGTGACCTGGACCTGGCAGGGGTTTACTGGCTTGCAGGCGTGCATGTTAACTCTGAGTCAACCTTTCACCAGGGTGGAAGTTGAGTTTATGCCTGTTTATATCCCAAATGATAAAGAAAAACAAGACCCCCTCCTTTTTGCCAATACAGTCCGAATTAACATGGCAAATGCTTTGGGGGTGCCAGTGACTGATCACACTTACGAAGATTGCAGACTGATGATTTGCGCAGGTAACCTTCAACTACCCATGGAAGCTGGTTTGGTGGAATTAGCCGTAAATTAAATCTGGATTGGGATAATGTTCATAGCCATTTGGATGAATATGCTACAATTGCGGTTGCCTCCAAAGGAGGGAAGGTAGGAATTGAAGAGTTTTCAAGTTTTTTAAAACTCCCAGTATCAGAGCCCTTGAGACAACTTTTTGCTCTCTTTGACAGGAATAACGATGGGATCATAGACTTCAGAGAGTATGTGATAGGTCTGACCATCCTGTGCAATCCTGCCAACACAGAAAAGATCCTGAAAATGTCATTTAAGCTTTTTGATCTTGATGAAGATGGTTTCATATCAAAGCAGGAATTCACTGCTATACTTCGGGCAGCTTTTGGAGTGTCAGATCTTGATGTTTCTGGACTCTTTGAGGAAATAGCTGGAAAAAGCTCAACACACATTTCGTACAGCACCTTTGGGAAATTTGCCCTGAAGCATCCAGTGTATGCTAAGTTCTTTACTTTATATTTAGACCTCCAGGCAGCCTATATATATTCATTACCACAAGAAACGCAGTCTTAATCACTGTATTGAAATGTCACCCCTGAACATGGTGAAAGTACCTTCTATGTAGAAATTATGACTGAAATAAAAACTTTCCTTTGAGAGAAAATTCAATAGTTTTTACTCTAAGTATATGGACATTTATTTGTGATGTTTAAAATGTACTTGATGGATATTTCAATTTGATTTTTTGTTTGTTTGTTCGTTTGTTTTTTGTGCTGGGGATCGAACTCAGGGCCTTGTGAGAAAGAAATCACAGCAGATTATAATTGCTGACCAATATCATAAACATAGGTTATAAATGCAGGAGTTGTGACAAATTCTGTTTTATATGAGTCTCAAAATTTTATGTTAATAATTGCATATTCTGCGTTTCTGAGAATATTCCTTTTGTTCTGACTAGGCAACAATGAGATCTGATGCCTCTACCTACTTACCTATATACAACACTATATACAAGCACTTCCTATATACTTTAGTACCTGTTGGCACAAGACATATGGTGATGGGACCATGAGCCCTACGCTTTCATGTTACCATGAAGAATGAACTAGCAAAATATGGTATTCCTGGAAACCATGCCTACACCAGGACAGGGAACAGGAACTTTTCTAGACATAGAGGGAATATGAACCAACAAACATGTCTCACTACCCAAAGCAACTGTATCCCCAATTTAGTTTTACTGCAGTCGAATCTTAAAAATCCCTGCAGCACTCAGTATCTGCAGACACAAAGTAATAATTAGAAAGGGGGAAAAAAGACAAAGAATGTTGACTGGTGGAGGTCAAAATTTCTTATTTTTGCAAGCTTTATAAAAATATACCAAAGTAAACATATTTCTGGTAACCCTACTATAAAGCCTTGCAGGAGCTGTGGAAGTTTAAAACTTAAACTTCATTAGCATCTTGGTATTTCGAGAGAGTAGTAGGGAAGAAAAGATGAGTGGGGAAACAGTAAGATGAGGGAAGCAAGAAAACAAAAGAAAAAACTCAAGTTTTGTTTTGAGATAATTACCATGCAGTTCTGCCCTGAAAAAAGGAGGCCAATAAATGATAATCTAATAATCCCCATTCAGCTCAATATTGCTATGAAAGTAAATCCATATACGTGCAATTCAAATATAATGATTTTTTAATGTACTGGAAATTATTCATTTAAATCAGAAGTTTCACCTAAAACTAATTACCAATGTATAATATATCCTTATTTAAACAATGTTACTATTACTTAAACTTTTGCAGAACTACTTTCAAATGGGTTCTAGTGAGCTGTCTTAGTCACTTTCTAGTAGCTGGAACACAATACACAACACCCACATTTTAAAGGAGGGGAAGTTTACTTTGGTTCATGTTTTCAGTCCACAATCAGCTGGTGAAAAGGCAGGAAGGGCATGGTGGAAGGCTCTAGTGGAGGAAAGCTGCTCTCATTATGGTGATCAGGAAGCAGAGAGAGAAGGGAGGAGCTGGCAAGGGAGATTTACTCTTCCAGATCATGCTCCCAGGGACCTGCCTGTTTCATCCAGGCCCCACCTCCTAAGTCATCTGTGGCACCCTCATAATTCAGTCACCATCCAAAAGCTCCTCCTCTGAGCACATGAGGGTTTTGGGGGTCATTCTTGACTTAAGCCATAACGTCAACTATACAAGAAAATCGAGGTCCTTATTATACCCTTTCTTTAACATGTAATGGTTTAAAAAAAAATCTTCCTATTGTAAGATAAACACAGATGCAGAAAACCACACTGAACACATCTGTAACTGAAGATTATTATTATACAATTTTTCCTAGCAATCCACAGAGGTTCCAGGGACCCCTGATGATGCCAAAAATCCACAGACGTCACACATGTACTGACTCTCCACAATAAATGAACTCATTATGTACTACAAATATGTAATAATAAAAATTTTTAAACACTTTTAAAAGAACTAATTTTTGTTTGTGTGTGTGTGGTGCCAGGGATTGAACTCAGGGCCTTGTGCTTGCAAGGCAAGCACTCTAATCACTGAGCTAAATCCCTAGCCCCTAAAAGAATTAAATTTAAGAACCTTGAAAATAATGGCATAATAGCTGCATACAGCCTATGCACATCCTTCCACAGCCTTTAAATCTTTATAGCTAACGTAATGTACATACATAGCCAATTCAATGTAAATGATATGTACATAGATGTTCTACTATATTGTTTAAATAACAGAACAATTTTCTGGAATTGTTTTTGAATATTTTTGACCTGCCATTGGTTGAATCCAAGATGCAGACCATCTGAACATGGAGGGCTCACCGTGCATTAAAAATATAACCTATATTGTATATTCTACACACAGCCTCTTTTAAGGTGAATATTTTTCATAATCAACATTGGCATCAAGAAATATAATTTGTCTAGCCATCCTGCTTCCCTCTCCACGTCCCAGATCATAGATTCAGATTCCCTCTTTCAAAATTAAACTACTTTCTAGATGTTTTTAGTATCATTTTCTGTATTTCCTTTACATTTTTATTATCCAAACGTACATGCTTTTTGATACTTGGTCAAAAAAGTTTTTTAAAAAGTTAAATGGAAATCCATTTGTATATAAAAAAATGAACTTTGTATATAAAGATAGTGATATAACCACATAAAGAAGAGTATTATTTCAAATAAACCTGGGACCTAATATTTTAACTGTACATCATTGGCAAATTTTGTTTCGTATGTAAACAGATACAAAATACTTTAAACTAAATACAAATAATCTAATCACTAGCAGTGATGTTGGTATTAGTTTGAAACTCTCACAGGATAATACAATTCGGTAATTCTGCTGATGTCAGTAACAAGGAGTTTTTCAATGCAGAATAATATATTTGTGTTCATTTGTATCAGTCCTGGAGGTTGCATCTATGGCCTTTCACTGAGCTACATCCTAGCCCTTTTTTCATTTTTTATTTTGAGACAGACTCTTGCTAAGTCACTAAATTGTCCAGGCTGAGCTTGAATGTGGATCCTCCTGCTTCAGCCATCAGAGGGCAGGGATTACAGGCATGTGCCACCAAAATTGACTTTATTTTGTAATGTTGCGGCAACATCTCACAAAGTCACCCAGGCTGGGCTCACATTTGGTATCTTCTTGCCTCAACCACCCAAGTAGCTGGGATTGCAGGCATGTCCCAGAGTTTCCAGCTTGAAATGGCCTTTAAAAACAGACTCTGCTGTGGTCTAAAGGTGTCCCCCCAAAATTCATATGCTGAAACTTAATTCCTCATGTGATAGTGTTAAAAAGTAAGACTTTTAAGAGGTAATTAAACCATGAAGGCAGAGCCTTCATGAGTGGGATTAGTGTCCTTATAAAAGAGGTAAAGAAAAAGCTATTGTCCCTTCTAATATGTGAACAGCAGCAACAAGGTATCATCTTGGAAGGAAAGGGTGAGACATTAACAGATATCAAATCTGTTAGCATCTTGATCTTGGACTTCCTAGGGTCCACAACTACAAGATACAGAATGAAGTGCCACAGAATAATGGCCTCTCCAAAGAAGTTCATGTCCTATTCCCCAAACCTGTGAATATGTCAGGTTACATGGCAAAGGGGAATTACGGGTATAGAGGGAATTAAGTTCTTATGGTTACTTGATTAGTAAGCTTAATTCCATTACAATCTTAATTTCATTTTGTCTTGTATCTGGAGGCACATAACATCAGGTTATCCTCCTATCTTCGTCACTTTAGAATATTATAACAAATACCATTGACTGGGAGACTTAATAATTATTTCTCCAGAATGTTTCTGCCTTGGAGCCAGCTGACCATGGATTGAATCTTCTGAAACCACGAGCCAAACTAAAACATTCCTCCTATTTAAGCTATGGGTGTCAGGTACTATGTTGCAGAGAAGAGAAAGCTCACACAACTCCTTTGTATGTTTGAAACTTTTTCATATTAAAACATCTTTTAGAAGGAAAAGTAAGCCAAGCATGGTGGCACAGGCCTCTAATCCCAGCACTTTGGGAGGCTAAAGCAGGAGGACTGTGAGTTCGAGTCCTGCCTGGGCAACTTAGCAAGACTATCTCAAAATAAAAATAAAAAGGACTAGGGATGTAGCTCAATGTGAAGGCTCTAGGTTCACTCCTCACTACAAAAAAAAAAAAACAAAACATTTCATTTTGAGCTATGTCAAAAGAACTTGGAAATAGGGAATACAATACATCAAAAAAAATTTGCTTTCAAGATTTAGAATCCTTGAAGGAAGCTGCCTTCTAAGGCAATTTTACCTGAATTTATTTTTCACACTAAGAATCAAGTGAAGGATAACCCCAAACAAAATTATGGGTTTAGCTATGCTTCCCTTCTGAACTCCCATTGCTAGTTCCTCAGTACTCTTCCTCCTGATCAAAAAGTCTTTCCAAAAAAATCACATTAAGGGATAAATAACTGCAGAATAAATTGATTTAAATAATGCTTTCAATTAAAAAAAAAAACCTCTAAAGGTGGAATGTGAGGCAACACCGGTAGGATTGGATGGGGGTACTGAACCTAGAACCTCATACACACTAAGCACTACCACTGAAGTATACCTCCAGCTCCATGTGTTTTGCCTTTTAAAGGGATTCTTTTTTTTTAATCATTTCACATAGTTGTCTAAGCTGTCTCAGGTAGTATTTAAAAACTTAAATTACATGACCCAAAATCATTCTGTCACCCATTCCCAAGCCAGAGAATAGCCCAGTTTTTACTTCATTGGTTGATCAAGAGACTTAGATAAAAATCTAGACGGTTTTGAAGAGAAAGAGCCTGGTGCTCGAATGCCTGGTTTATTTTATCATAGATATTTAAGGTGTACAACATGATGTTTGATACACACAGTGAGGTGGTCACTTTAGTCAGGACATTAAAATATCCATCCAAAAAAAGTATCCATCTGTTGCCGGGCATGGTGGTGCACACCTGTAATCCCACCACTTGGGAGGCAGAGGAAGGAGGATTGCTGCAAAGTTTGAGACCAGCCTGGGCAACATAGTGAGCTCAAGGCCAGCCTGAACTACATAGGGAGACCCTGTCTCAAAAAAAACCATATATACATACACGTATATACATATATATACACACATATATATGTATATATACACACATATATACGTATATATACACACATATATACGTATATACGTATGTGTGTGTGTGTGTATATATATATATATATATATCTCCATCTGTTTTAGTCACTTTCTCATTGCAGAGACACACCACCAGACAACAACAAGTTAAAGGAGGAAAGGTTTATTTTGGCTTACAGTTACGGTTCATGGTTGGTTGGTATCAAGGCAGAACCGCATAGAAGGGTATGACAGAGGAAAGCTACTCACCTTATGGCAGCCAGAAAGTCAATAGAAGGCAGGAGCCTGGGAAAGAGAAACAGTATAAGCTTCCAGGTCACACCTCCAGGGATGCGCCCCTTTTGACCAGACCCAACCTCCCAACAGCACATTTAGCTATGGATTCATTAGTGGATTAATGCACTATGGGTGTAGTGCCTCCACGATCCAATCACCTTCCAAATACGTGAAGTTTCTAGGAGACATCCAAGATCTAAACCATAACACCATCATTCCACATAGTTTTCTTTCTTTTAATTTTTATTTTTTATTAGTATATGTTTGTGATACATACTGAATACATTCACCATGAGGGGTCGGCATACACGTGTGTGTGTGTGCATGTGTGTGTATCATCTTAGTTTTCTTTTTTATGGAGGAGCACCTAAAATTTACTCTCTTGGCAGAATTCTATCATATAGCCCAATATTATTAATTAGTCTTCATACAACACATCTTTAGATTTATCCATTCTACATAACTGTAACTCTGTACCTTTCGACTCACTTCGCCCCATCTCACCCTCCACCATCATTCTACATGCTATGTATTGGACTTTATCTGGTCACAGACACTTAGATTGTTTCCAAATTTTGGCTATTGCAAATAATCCTGCTATGAAAATAGGAGGGCAGTTATCTCTGTAAGGGTCTGACTTCATTTCCTTTGGGTATAACCTAGAAGAGGGATTGCTGGATCATATGTAAGTACTATTTTAAAACTTTTTAAGAACGTCCATACTGTTTTCCATAATGCTTGCAACAGTTTATATTGTCACAGTGTTATGTAAGTGTACTAAGCCAATCAGTGAAAAGGTTTAGATGGCTGAATTTAACGCTAGACAACCACTTTCTGGCTGTGTGATCTTGACCAAGTTACCTACGACTCTCTATGTGTGGGCTTCCTCATCTGTAAATCGGGGCACAGGGCAGTACAGTACCTATCTAGGTGGTTCACGTGAGGATTAAAATAATACATATAGAGCAGAAAGAGCAGTGCCCACCCCATGATAAGCATTCAAGTGTTCGGTCTGTGAATACAGTACTTGAAAGGTGGTGTTTGGAGAAATAACTCTTGGCCAATTTTATGTGCCATTTATTTTCTACACAATTATTATTGCCTCGTGCAGAGCTTGTGAATAAAGTGAGCTATGGGTTTTCTTTTTTGGGGGAGGAAGCCATCAAATAATTGAACCAAAAGACTGAAACGATATTCATAAAAAAAACCAAGATATTCATTTCAGCTACTTAATTGGGGGCAAAACATTTAAAAATTCTGTAGTTCCTCCACCCCCTTCCCAGCCTCAAGGGAAGCCTATACGCTTCCTTCCTCTTTTAATTCCTTCTACTTTCCTGGACATAAATTTTAGAGCTTTACATCCAAAGTGTTATAATTTGGCCTTTCCCAGCTCAAATTCAAGAGCAGTTACATGAGTCACTCCTTGGATGAGGTGGGGTCTTCTAGTCGCTGTAAATACCCCTTGTATTGGACGCGGGATTTGGTGATTCTGGCAGTGTTTATGAATTTCTTCCTCCACACTTTTTCTTGCCCAACGTATTTATTTCTTAGGACAGAGACACGGGTAAGCGAGCGTGTGACTTGCGGCTGGGTCCTGTGAAGCTGTTTTCGTAGAAAACAGCGCAGACATGCTAGCTACGAAGACACAGTATACAAACGTTGATTGTACTGATCGGAATTAAATCTTTAACCAAAGTTTATTAAAATGAACGGTTAACAGCAACTGGCAAGCAAAGAGTGGTTAGAACAGGGTTCCACCAACCCCTCAAGACAGCAGCCTTCCGCGCCAACGGGGGGGCGGGCGCCCGCAGGCGGAGGTAAACAAAGCGAGTGCGCCTGCGCACACTCTGCGGGTCACGTGCCGGCGTTGTGCGGAGGCCTGGAGATTACCCTGAGGACAGTCCGGGTCCTTAAAACCACAGGCGGCAAACAGAGAAAGGGCGTCAACATTACCCCTTTGAGGGCAAATTTGGGCCGGAGCCCAGCGTTCGGTCAGAAACGCCCCCTTCTTCCTCGTGGGCGGGACAAGTGAGGCCAAGTGCTGGGCCAGCCGCGCGCCGCGGCGTCTTCGTGGGTTATGGCCCGGCGTGAGGAGGGCAGCGCGGCCCCCGCGGTACTTCTGGGGTCCCCCGGAGTTTGCAGTAAGGGGTTGCAGAGGAGGGGGCCCTGTGAGCGGCGCCGGCTGAAGGCGGCGGTGTCGGAGCAGCTCAGCCAGGACCTGCTCAGGTAGGAGGAGGCTGGAACTCGGGCTGCCTCGGTTCCTCTAGCGCCCCCACCCCCGCCCCGAGCCTTGGCTTCCTCCTCCTGTTTCCCAGTCCGTCCCCATCTCGTTCCTGTCGCCTCACGCCACTGCGGGACGTTCGCCGGTCTCCCCACTCCTGCGAAAGCAGCGTGCCAGGCCGAGCATTTTGGACCCGGTGTACCAGAATCAAAGGGAAACTAAAGTGAAAAATCATAGGCGTTGTGCAGCGCCGGATGATGTTAAAATACCGTAATTTGGGCGGGCTCTGTTACTTTAAAGACAAATGGCTAGGTCCTGAAACGTACACTTTTTTTTTTTAAATAAAATTAGGAAAGTGATTGGAGTGAGGACAAGAAAAAACATATTACTGGGTCCTTGGAGCTCTCTTTTTTTCTGGGTTCTCTTTAAACAGTTTACCAGTAATGGTCATATAGAAATACTCCCTGATTGCAACTTGGTTTCTCCTCTCCGTCTGCAAAACTGTATAGCTGCCAGCGACTCCCAGCTTCTGCACGCGCCAAACATATGGAGTTAAAACCTTAATGAACTTCAGTGTAAATCAGAATCACTACCTGCAGGGCTTGTTAAAACACCGGTTTAGTGGGTCCCAGCTCGTACTTCTGATCTGCTTGGTTTGTAATGGGGCCCAAGATTTTGCATTTCTGCCTTTACACGGTCCCAGGTGATGCTGATGCTGATGCTGTTAGCTAGGAACACACTTAGAGGACCGCTGGACTAGAGTAAACATTGTTAATAATAACAGTTTTTCAGCATTCTACATTTGAAAAATGCTTTTTTGCCAGAAACCCACACTTAAGGCTTCAGTAGGTATAAATGGAATTTGATCAAACTAAAGCAATTTCCCTTTAATTGAGGCTTAACTACTAGGGATGCTACTGTTTCCACCAGTTGGAGACTGATGTCAAAGGTGGGGAAAAAATGAGATTGAAGTTGTTCTGTCCCTAGGGTGAGTTTCTAAGTTTGAGTGGCCCCACTCTTCAGTGGCTTTATTCTGCTGGTGTTAGGTGAATCTTAAAGTGTCGGTGAATTTGAGGAAGGTAATATGTCTATATAAAGAAAGAAAGTTTGAAAATACAGCTGGTGAACAATTTATCATCCTCCTTCTAGCAACTGAGGATAGGACCCTAAACTCCCAATTTCCAATTGTAATAAGCAAGGAAAAACAGATGTAACAGGATTTTTTTTTAATGATCAAACAACTTAATATGCTCACCCACTTGCCTAAAATGCTGTGCGAATCTTCTCCAAGCACAGCAGTATAATTAATTTATTCTACAATTATTAATGAAGTATTATGTAGTGCCAGCTGTGTACATACATACCTAGCCTTGTAATAGGTCCTGAGGAATCAAAGATGAGTAAGGCATTGCTTTGGTGTTTGTGTTTTACACTTCAGTGAGAGAGATAATGACCAAACAAAAGTGATGGGAGGGCTTGCACTGGGGAAGATTATAATACTTAAGTAAACTCTTGGAGGTTAAGAATTAGTTTAAAAATGGAAAGAGAAGTAGAACTAAGTGAGGAGAACACCCCACCACCCCCAGTGCTAGAGACTGAATCCAGAGTTTCAAACTTGCTAGTCAAGTGCTCTTTCGTTGAACAACAGCCCCAGCCCAAGAGTGGCTTTTACATAGGGACAAAGATTTGAAAGAACCTATTATTTTGGAACTGTAATTTGTGTTATATTCTAGGTTACCTGAGGTAATGAGATATGTGGAAAAATGAGAAAAAACAGGAAACAGCTTCAACAGTTAAAAAGCCAGATCTGACATAGAACTGGAAAGTTGCTTGGGATATGACAATAATTGTATAAGTCCTCGTTGGCAAATGGACAGGTCAGTTTTTTTTTTTTTAGAAAGCTAGTATGTACTATTATCCTGTTTACTAGTTATTGAGCTAACATGTAATGTTTTATTTCTCACATGAATCTTGTGAGTTTAAGTCTTGTTATTCTCACTTAACAGTTGAGATTAGAGAGGCATTGAGTGAACATTAGACAATAAGTGATGGAATCAGAATAAAAACCACAGCAGTCTGGCTCCAGTCATTAAAGTGTTTTGTCCAGGGTCACATGGTCAGAATATAAGACAGAATATAATCAAAACAGTCTGTCTTCTCTATTTAGAAGTATGTCTGGAGTTGAATGAGGCAGTTGGACTAGCAGATACAAATTTAACGTTGATGGCATTCCCAGTACCCAGTTATCCAAATCAAAGGTTATTCCTTTCCCTTCACCCACATCTCATCACCAACTCTTTCCAGTTTTGTTACTTAAATATATTTTAAAATTCCATTCTCATTTTCCTCAAATTCCTCTTCTACACAACAGACAGATAATTTTTTGTTTTCTGTTTTGGTGGTTCTAGGGATGATCCCAAGGCATGGTGTACACTAGGCAAGTGCCACCCCACCCCCACTTTAAATTTTGAGACACGGCCTTGCTAAATTCTTCAATTGCCTATACTGGACCTGAACTTGCAGTCAAGTTTCAGCCTCTCAGAGTGCTGGGAATACAAGCATGCACCACCATGCCTGGCTCAATTTAAGTTTTCATTTAAAAATTTGAGATTTTTAAAGCGTTTGTGTTCTGAAGCATTTGTTTTGTTTAGGATAGGGTCATTCAAGAAGCAGATATTGAAGTCTTGCTATATGCTGAATATACACAGTTTTTGCCCTTGGGCAGTTCATTGTCTAGTAGGGAGAAATGCACATAAAAATAATAATGATGCAATGACAGAAGTGCTATAACAGAGATATGTACTGGATGTGATGGGATTAGAGGAGCCATTTACTTGGTCTGGGGGGAGTGTGTCATTGGCAATTTTCCAAGCTTTCACTCTAATGGATATCTTTACTCATTACTTGTGGCTTCCTGTAGTGAACTGGTGTGATTGCCAATTATATCCTGCAATACAGAAGTCCTCTGAGAATACATACTTTGATGATGAAATTGCTATGGTGATACAAAGTATTATTTAGTATTTAGAGAGTAAAAATATATAGTTACTCCAAATAGGTGAAGGAGTATATTATGAAGGTTTCTATTATAATGTTGATTTCTGTTCTTCCATCATTTAAGTATACATGAAATCAGTGGGTTTTGCCGTAACTACTTTTGCATATAGCAAAGGGATTTAAATGCGTTTACCTCCTGAGTCCATCATTTTAGTAATAGATTAGAGCATGATTAATTCTATTCAGAAGAATGGAAAAGAGTTTAAATGTCACATTCTTGATGTTCAAGCTCGCATTTCAGACTTGGTGATTAATAGTCAGAACAAAATATCCCAGTCTCTAATCTAAATGCCCTATTATTATGTGGTTTGTTGATGTTATTGATTATTTATTTTTTAATTCAATTTTAGTAGGGTATTTTAAAAATTGGTTCTTTTTAATAATTAGCAACCATGTTTACTTTTGTTCTATATTCCAAAATAAATCTAAAGAGGGTACATTTTAGTAGGCAGTCAACATAAATAGCAGAAAATAAATTTTACTGTTGGAAGGAATTAGTAAGAAAATATATATTTTGTTCAACACAAACCTTAAAAAGAAAAGAAAATATGTATTTTGAAAAAATGGTCTTACTCTTTTAGTAAAATTATCTTTGTTTTATTATATAAAATAACTATATTTTTCTTAGTATCACTCATTAAACTATGATTTCTTTTTATTCCTTACAGGCTTTTAAGGGAAGAAATTCATGCAGATGTTACTTTCTCCATAGATTGTACTTTGTTCAAAGTACACAAAGCAATCTTTTTAGCAAGGGTTCCTGCCTTCTATTTTCATACTATTGGACAGACATCAAATAATTTAATAAACCATGAACCTATTCCTGTGAAAAATGTTGAAGCTTCAGAATTTAGAACATTTTTACAGTAAGTGATTTACTTTTTTCCTCTAATATTCAAATGTAATATATAATTGGTTACTTTTAAACATATATGTATGTATGTTTTTATTTAATCTATTTTCATATTTATTTTATAACCTAAGAAAAACCCGTTTATTTAAATTTTGAATTACCTTAGTAATTAACATTAGTAAAATCTAAGTATTAATGTTAGAGATTCAGTACAAATTTAAAACTGATCCAGAGACTGAGTACAGTGATGCACACCTATAATCCCAACTATTTGGGAGGCTGAGGCAGGAGGATCACAAGCCTGAGGCCAGCCTAGGCAATTTAGGGAGACCCCTTTTTAAAATAGACAAAAAAGACTGGGGATAGAGCTCAGTGGTCTCTGTTTAATCTCCAGTGCTACTAACAAACAAACAAAAGAAAGTAATCCTGAGCTGGAGTTGTAGCTCATTAGTTGAGTACATGTTTAGCATTCCAGATGCCCTGAGAGTTCAATAACCACTCGCTAAAAAGAAAAAGACTGATCCTGAAGAAAGGAGAAATGAACAGTGTGCTCTCTGGTAATTTGAATGAGTTATCCTATGCCAAAGTTTCTAAACAGTGACATTGTTGACATTTTGGGGTCAGATAATTTTTTGTTGTTGTTGTGGGAGCAGTGCTGTGCATTTTAGGATATTTAGTTACCACAACCAAAATATCTTCAGATGTTTCCAGGTGTCCCCTTGGTGGAGCCTGGGCCGGGTTCCCTCTGTTGACGTGCTACATACTGCTCTATTATTGGTATTCGAAGCTTTAAATGAACTATATACATTTATAAAAATATGAGCTCATAACTTATTTTATTCTCATGGCTCATGTCCATTTTTGCTGCTGCCATAAAATACCTTAGATTGAGTAACTTACAAACAACAGAAATTTATCCACCAGGTCTGGAGGCTAGGAAGTTTAGGAGAAAGGCCAGAATATTTGGTGTCTGGTGAGGACTGATTTCTCACAGATAGTGCCTTCTATGTATCCTTACATGGCTCAAATTACAGGTAAGCACCCTCAGGTCACCATTCAGAGGGCACTAACCCTGTTCGTGAGGGTGGAGCCTGCATGAGCTAATCATCTTCCTAATGTCTTGCTTTCAATACCACCACTTTGGAGACTGTTTCTACATGGAATTGGGCACACAAATTTTGAGTCCGTAACAGCTTGTATGCAGTCAAAATTTTTTGAAACAAATGATCAGTTGAACTTTTTAGTAATTTGGGGGATTCAAGTGTTTGGTAAACTTAGAAAATTGTCATCAGCTAAATAATAGGAGAAGCTAATTTAAATTAACCCGTCTGTACTTTCTTTCATTTTTGAATAATAGTCTATTGTATGGGTATACTATATTTTGTTTATCCATTCATCAATTGATGGCCGCTTAAATTTTTTCTACTTTGTGGCTATTGTGAATAATGCTGCTATGAACATTCGTGTGTAAGTTTTTGTGTTTTCATTTTTCTTGGATATTTAATGAGTTAAATTGCTGGGTCATGTGGTAACTCTATGTTTAACATTTTGATGAACTACCAGACTCTTCCAAAATGGCTAAACCATTTTAAATTACGCTAACAATGTATGAGCGTTTCAGTTTCTTCATATCCTCAGCAATACTTGTTACTATCATCTGTATTTTTATAGTCATCCCAGTGGATGTAAACTGGTATCTGTGATTTTCATTTGTATTTTCCTGATATCTAATGATGTTGAGCATATTTTCATGTGGTTATTTGCTATTTTTATATATCTTTTGAGATCTGTCTGTTCATATCTTTTGCCCATTTTTAAAAGTTGTCTGTCCCTACTGTAAGAATTCCTTACATGTGGAGCACTATAATCAGATACGTGTTTTGCAAACATTTTCTCCCATTCTGTGGGTTGTGTTTGTTTTCATTCTCTTGATAGTACCATTTGTGACATAAAAATTTTAAATTTTGATGTAGCTCAGCTTATCTAATTTTTCTTTTGTTGTTTGTGTTTTTGATGTTACACGTAAGAAACAACTGCTTAATCCAAGGTCGCAAAGATTTATTTCTATATTTTCTCCTGAGAATTTGTGGTTTTATGCATTTGGCTCTCACATTTAGGTCTATGATCCATTTTGAGGTACTTTTTGTGTATGGTATAAGAAGAGATGCAACTTTATGCTTTTGTATGTGGCTATCCAAAGTTGTCCCAGCACAACTTTTCGGAAGAAACTATTCTTTCTCCCATCGGATTGTCTGGGTATCTTTGTTGAAAACCAGTTGCCCATTGCTATGTACTGAACTATCTCCCTCCCAGAATTACATGTTGAAACCCTAACTCCCACTATGATGGAAGTTAGAGATGGGGTCTTTGGGAGGTAATTAGGCTTAAATTAGTTCATAATGCTAAAATACTCCTAAAGATTAGTGCCTTTGTAAAAAGAGATACCAGAGAGCTTATACTGTCTCCCTTCCCACATCATGTGAGGACACAGTGAAATGGCTATATCTGGAAGCCAAGAAAAGGTCCTCACTGGAACCTAACAATGCTAGACTTGATCTTGGACTTCTAGCCACCAAAAGTATGAGAAATAAATTTTTGTTATTTGAGCCACCCATCCTATGTATTTTGATATGGCAAGCAGGGCTGACTAGTATACTTTTAAATGTAAGAGTATTTATCCTGGTCTTTTAATTTTACTCCATTTGTCTGTCTGTGTGTTGTTATGCCAATGCCAATGATCAGTTTTGGCCTTTAAATCCAAGTTGGATTTTATGCTTTTATGTCATGATTTAGGTGTTTTTTTAGATGATGGTTGGTTAGTTACTTGTGACATGCTTTTTTTTCTATAGTAAGAATCATATTGTCATTAGTATAGAAAATTATCTTTGTACAATTAAATTTAAGAATATTTGTATGATTTGTCTTAATTTGTCTTTGTTTTATGCCCTAACAGTTGCTACAGTGATCTGTTTTTCTTTATTAGTTGGGTTTCTTTTGTCTCCTATAAACATAAGTAGAAAATCAGAAAATTATCTAACCTTGGTTTTTCTTGTTTGTTAGAATAGTATGATATACTATAATTAAACATTTTAAGTACAATTTAGAAAATTATTATTTTCCAGTATAGATCATAGGTCTATCATTGAGTTCCTAGTATCAATTTAAAAATGTAGTAGGTGGTATAGTGGAGTTGTTACAAGACAGGTACACCTGTAATCCCAGCACTCTGAGAGCTGATGCAGGAGGAGTGCAAGTTTCAGCCTGTGCAGTTCAGTAACTTAGTGAAGACTATATCTCAAAATAAAAAATATAGGGGCTGGGAATGTAGCTTGGGGCAAAGGCCTTGGGTTCAGTTCTCAGTACTGAAAAACAAACAAAAACACAATAATAGCAGCAACAAAACAGAGCAGGCTTTGAACTCAGGCCAGATTTACCATTTCTAACTATGTAAAATTGTCCTAACCACTTATGATTAGCTTCCTTATCTGAAAAAATGGGCATACTAATATCTACCTCATAGAGTTGATGTGAAGTTTAAATGAGATAGTTGTAAAATGTTCAGCACAGACATTTTACACATAGTAGGTTTGGCATATAGTAGACACTGAATGAATTTTGGTAAATGTTGTTCATGATACTAAGCATTATGAAATTATACATTTCTGTAGCTGTCAAGTGTATGTTTAAAGAAAGACTTTAGGGATAGGTCAAATTTTTATACATAGAAAGGGAGAAATTATATCAGTGTTATCCTTATTTATTATTAAAAATGATGAGGGGAAAGGTTGAGTTAGAAATAGTTCTGCTATCTCTTCTGCTAGCTGTGAATTACCTTGTTTTATGATTTCTGTGAGCTTCAATTTTATCATTTAGAACAAGAAAATTGGAATAGCTTTGTACTTCATAGTAATTCACGTTGCTACATTTTGAGTACTTAATAATATTTTATTATGTATTTAGTCCTGTATATCTGTGGTTATACAAGCTCCTTAAGATTAGTTTGTCTCATTCACGTGCACATACCAAATGATATCTCATCTAGCATCTTACACATAGAAATATAGAAATATTTGTGATGTACTGCACCTCTTTTAGATTGCATTGAAATTTGTCTGTTAAAACAATGCACAAGGAGAGTGTTATAATGGAAAACACTGATAGCAAATTTTTTAAATAAAAATCATGATAAAATGGATTATTGTATTTTTGCTGTGTGAAATTCAGTTCTAAGTCTCTTCAATTCACATTCTTTGTTTTTATATAACTGATGAAGACTTTGAAATATTCTTTTATGTTGTTGCTTATTCTACAGTAATTCTTCTCATGTGCACTTGAGTTAGGGTATGACATAATAATTTTGAAAAGTTGTTTTATATGCAGTGACATCAGATATGATTCGAGGGTCAGTGGAAATTAGTACTTGCTTTATGACCTCATGATTAAAATTCAGCTGATGATCATAAAATCATTGATTTCACAAGAAGACTTGCCATTGTTACTGTTTGGAGAGCATGTGTATATGTGAGAGGGAAAGTAAAGAAGGAGGAGGACCTTGGACTTTGCAGCTTAACAAGAATAACTGGGAGATGTTAGAATAAAGTATCAGATTAACATATAAAACATCACAGAACAGCTTTCTTTGGTGGCGCTTATTTTGTTTGATGCATCCCTTGTATTACTGGGGCTGGAAATGGCTGGGATAGATGTCTTCCTGGTATTAGCTGTATTTTCTGGGGTTTGGTGGGGGGTAGTTATTGTTGTTTTGGTGCTGGGGATTGAACCTACAACATGCTAATAAGCACATATTCTACCACTAAGTTACACCTGCAGCTGTCTATTGTATTTATTTAATTTTATATTTTGAGACACAGTCTCACTGTGTTGCCTGGGCTAGTCACAAACTCTTGGGCTCAAGTGACCCTCCCAGTTTAGCCTCTCTAGTAGGCTGGACAATAGGCACATGCTCCTGTACCCAGCTCTAGCTGTGTATCCTTGTTGCTCTGGTACCTGAAGTCTAACTGACTGAGGAGAATCTGCCCCTCACGGGGTTTGTTAATTTCTAGACATAGTAAATGACTTGCCTGTGAACATATGTTAAATATTCATACTAACGAATCTTGAGTCCATATAGCCACCTCCTCCATTTGGCTCTTATACCCCAGGGGACACTATTCTTTTACCATAATCATCCCAGGGGCAGGAACCAGAGAGCAAGGGATTGCCCTGATAGCCAGGAACTTGCTAGTGTTACTCAAACTAATTAACATGTTCACAAAGCGGCCATATTTAGTATGTCTCACTACTAGGCGGCTCTGAACCACTAGTGGTACATGCATGACTGTCGCATCCGGCAGGTAATACAAGTGCCCGATGGGACAGTCATGCACGTACCACCAATGGTTCAAACCAGTGGGAACATGTTAATCCTAATCCTGTTCAGTTGCCTACCTCAGCTTGCTCATTTCTTCCCAAAGTAATACAATAAGACTTTGGTCCATGTTCTCCCCTCCTCCTCCTCCTCCTGCCTGCTGACTTACTGTTGCTTCTGCATTGGCCTTGTGTGGTATGCTATGCCCCCTCCTTTTGGAAATTATAAACAACAAAGTATCTTTTCAGTGTCAATCATCTCCTGATCTGTTGGCCTCACTATACCTGAACAAAATCAAAACCCCTGGTACTGTCCAAAACACTTGGGAATGTCCTGGCTGCCTCCAGATCATTCTCTCCCCTTGCCAAAGCTCTGTCTTTGAATCTCTTCTTCCCAGTTCTTACCACAGAATGGTTGTCCACAGACCCTCAGAATTGAAGGTCCTCAAAGATTTTAGCTACCAACTATTGTCAGTTTGTCTAGTAACATAATTTTTGGTAATTCCAGTTGCTACATAGGTGACGGTTCCAATAACCTGGTCTCTCAGTTCCTTCAATTGCTAGCTTACATTTATAATGTTCTCATCTTTCTTCAAGTTCCAGAACAAACCAGTCCTATTATATGAGGAATGGACCTAAGATACTGTGAGACCAAAGAAGGAGACAGACGGATTGGTGTTTGTTTGGGGACTTCTTGAGAGAAGCATTATTCTGGGTGGCAGTAAAACCAATTGGATAATTTGGATTAGAAAGAGGGGTAGATTTGTAGAGGAGGGGAAAAGTGACTTTGTCCTAGCTGAGATATATTCACTTATCCTAAGATGATATCAAAGAATCAGACACATCTCTGGACCAGGGTGTAGTTGTAGAGCTCCACATACCATCGTAATGGTTTTGTCTATTTATAGTTTTCTGGGAAATTATGAAAGAAAAATTGTGCAGAGTTATTCTGGGGAAATCATGGTGGTTATGATCAAGATAGCTGCAGTCATGTCAAGCCGAATCTGTACATCTCAACTACTCACGACCTCAAATCCTAACTCATGTCCTTACTGATAACTGACTTCATAACATCAATTCTAAACATCTCACTCTCTAAATTCTACCTCATTTATTCCTTAAGGACTCTAAATGTAATAATTCTTTAACTTAGTTCATTTTTTCTTGCTTTAACATAATACCTAAAACTGGGTAATTTGTAAAGAAAAGAGATTTATTTGGCTCATGGTTCTGGAAGTCCAAGAGCATCATGTTGACCTCTAGTTGACTTCTAGTTAGGGCCTTGTGGTAGAACATTGAAGAGAGGTGAGCATCAGCAAGGAAGGGCATGTGTGTGAGAGAGAGGTGAACGGGAAAGTGGGGCTGGACTTGGTTTATTATAACCCTTGGATGAAAACTAATTCATTCCCCAAGAACTGATCTACTCTGCAGGGTAAAACATAAATCTGTTCATGAGGGCAATCCCCATATGGCCTGGTTAGGCTATCCTGCCTCCTAACACTGCTGCATTGGGAATCAAATGTCCACATGTGTTTCGCTGAGGGCAGACCGTATCCAAACCATAGCATTCATCCGTTTCTCTTATGTCTTTGTTTCCCTCCTTACTCAACCTCTATTCCTTTTGCATACAGCCTCAGCTCCTTTGTCTCTTTTGAATTTATTTGCATATCAGAACCCAAAATCTTATATCCAACTTTTTGACTCCTCCATTCCTGCATCCAGACAGCTGAATGTGCCTGGAAAAAACACACAGCTCTACTAATCCATTTCGCTTTCAGTTCATGACTATGAACTTCAAGTAGGCACTTGGTACTGTTAGTACTACCATGTGATTTTTGCCCTTTATTCTATTGATACAGTATTTAACACTGATTTTCCTATGTTTAATCACTCTGGAATTTCTGAGATAAATCCCAGTTGATCATAGTGTGTAATCCTTTTTATATATTGCTAGGATTCAGTTTATTATTATTTTGTTGAGGATTATTTCATTTGTATTAATAAAGAATATTGATCTATGTTTTGCTTTTCTCATAAGGTCTTTGCATTTAGCTGTTAGAGAATGAACTTGAAAGTGTTCCTACCTCTTCTATTTTTTGGAAAAGTTTGTGAAGGATTAGTGTTAATTTAAATTTGTTAGCACTTACCATTGAAACCATCTGGTCTTAGTTTGTGTGTGTCTGTGTGTGTGTCTGTGTGTGCTTATGTAAAGTTTTTTTAATTTAATTTACTATTTATTTGTTAAAGGGCTACTGAGATATTCTGCTTCCTCTTGGGTCAGGTTTGGAAATTTGTGTCATTCTGGAAATTGACCTTGTCATTTTGGTTATCTGATTTTTTGGCATTATATATTACTTTCAACATTTAAAAGAATTACACAAGTTGGGTGTGGCAGTGTGTGCCTGTAATCCCAGCACTCAGGAGGCTGAGGCAGGAGGATTACCACAAGTTTGAGACCAGCCTGGACTACATAGTGAGTTTGAGGCCAGCCTGAATCATATTATGAGACCCTGTCTCAAAGAAACAAAAACAGAAAAAAGTATATGCTACTTTCCAAGTTGTCTGCAGTTTTCACTTGACCTTCTACAGTTAGTTCAGACTAAGAAGCTTTTATTTTTTTTAAAAAGCTTTTAAAATAACATTTTATGTAGGAATTATAAGTTTTATATGTATAACATATGTTACATTTAAAAGCACATTGGGGAAAGCTTTCTTTAAGAATCATCCTTATTTTAATTAATATTTTATATTTTGTCTTTTAGGATTGTCTATTCATCAAACAGAAACATAAAAAACTATGAAGAGGAAATTCTTAGTAAAATGACAATGGAAAGCGGGATACCACAAAAGAAGTGTAAAAATTCATCTGATTTTTCTCTTCAGAAGCATGAAATTCCAGAGGATATCAGTGATAAAGATGACAGTTTGATTTCCAATGGTGAAGTATTTTTGGTGGATTTTTATGAAATTTATAATCATGAAAATAATTACATTGTGATATAAGGAAAAGCATACTTCAAAACCAGTGACACTGATTTTAGCAAGCATAGAAAAAGGAATATTCTAATGTGGTCAACTTCCAGTTTTTCCACGTAATTGGAGATAGGGTTATTTTGACTAAATCTATATAATTCACAATTCTTTTTTTCACTGCTTAAGCCTCTGCTGTACGTGTCATTGCCCTTATTCTATTCTATACCATACATTTTAGCAGACCATAGTCAGTTATAACACAATGTGTACATTCCTTTTAAAAATACTATGCAACACAAAAATAGTAACTGGGGATTAGCTATTTAGCTCAGTGGTAGAGTACTTACCTGGCAAGTATAAGACCATGAGTTCGATCCCCAGCACCCCCTGCAAAAAAAAAAAAAAAAAGATAGTAACCTAAGTAAAATGATAGCTTAGTGGGCTGGGGATTTAGCTCAGTGCTTAGAGTGTTTGCCTCGCAAGCATGAGGCCCTGAGTTCAATTTCCGGTACCAAAAAAAAAAAAAAATGATAGCTTAGTTTTACGTACATTTTAGAATGCATATGGCATTTTACCTTTCAGAAGGCCTTAAATTTGCTTGTGGAAATAGGCATCAGAAGGGTTACATCTTTGGAGTTACTGTGAATTGATGGAAAGAGGATATAATTAGAGAGAGAGATTGATTCCAACAAGAAATGTGAGATCCTCAGATCAGAGAAAAGACCATTTGTTACTCATAAAGCATCTTAGTGCCGGTTCTCAGTTGTCAGACTCCATGAGATGATGCTCTGAGGGCCTGATGTTACCCTGCATGTGCAGTAGAGTTGCACCACAAAAGAACATCAAAATTAGGAGACTAATCTGGTGTGGAGGCCCACTCCTGTAATTCCAGCACTACGGAAGCAAAGGCAGAAGGATCACCATGAGTTTGAGCCCAGCCTGGGGTATATAGTGAGTTTAAGGCCAGCCTGAACCACATAGTGAGACCCTGTCTCAGAAAACAAAAATAAAATGAAAAACTAGGAAACTAAGCTTTTATAGGCTGCTGCCAGATCTGCCGGGTTAGCCTCGGGTTGAGAGGGTAGGGTGGAGTTACACCCATTTTGACTTCAGAAGATGTTATGGTTTGATCTACAGTGTCCCCTAAAAGTCTCATTTGTTCAGAAGTGGGACTTTTAGAAGATGGTTGATTGGGTCGTGGGGCACAATACTCATCAGTGGGTTATTGCATTGATGAATTCATAGCTCAATGTGCTGTCAGGAGATGGGGCCTGGCAGGAGGTAGTCACCGAAGTGTGCCTTTGGACGTTGCTCTCTCGTGTTGGCTCTTGCTCTCTGTGCTTCTGGTGACCTTGAAGTGAGCAGATTTCCTCTTCTCTGCCCTTCAGCCGTGATCTTTCTGTTTCAGAGCCAGCTGGCCGTGGACTGGGACTTCTGAACATGTGGTCCGCAGTAAACCCTGCTCCTTTAAGTTGAGGGTGTCTGGTGTTTTGTTCTGGCAATATCAAGTCGCTCAATATAGAAAAGTGGTATCGGGACTGGGGTGACGTGGTGTAGAAGCCTTTGGAAGTGCTTTGTGGGAGGAGTTTAGAAAAGTTTGGAGAATCAGGCTAGCAAGAGCCTAAATTCTGTAAGCAGAGCTGATTTATCTCCTAGATATTCTTAAATATATATATATTTTTAAATTCTCCTGTCATTTCTTTATTTCAGGCTTTTGCAGTTTTTCTTGACCTTTGCTTTCTTCTCTCTTCATAATTCCCTCAGGTCCCTTTGGGTACAGTTCTAGTGGATTAATTTATTTTTTTCCCCAGAAAACTGTGTTTTGCCACCTCAATGTCTTTGTACTTGCTCTTTATTCCTGGAATGTCATTATAGTCATTCCTCACATCTCTTTTGTTGTTGTCGTTGTTGTTGTTGTAACAGGGTTTCACTGTGTAGTTCAAAATGATCTTAAATTCACTATGTAGCTCAGGCTGGTTTCAAATGCATGGCAGTCCTCCTGCCTCACCCTCCCAAGTGCTGGGATTTCAGACTTGAACCACCACACCCAGCTTCATTATATCTTTTAATTGTATACTCTCTTTAAGGTAGAGTTTAATGTTTAAGATATGAGTGAACAAAGATACGTTTAAGGTTTAAGATCTGAGTGAACAAAATAGTATACTTGTCTTGCAGTGTAGTTGGAGATACAGTTAGGTGGGTCATATACAAAGTGTTAAGAGCACATAAATAGAGCACATGTAACCTGTGTTTAAGCTTCCAGTAAAAGCTATATGGAGGAAGTAACTTCTTAGTTGAATCCTAAAGGAAAAACAGAAGTTATCCTGGCAAAAACAGTTTAAGGGAGGAGTAGTCCAGGTAAAGTAAATATGACTACATGCCTAGAAACAAATAAAGCCAGACATATAGCCTATTTGGAAAACTAGAATTGGCGCGTTATAGGAGTAGGATGGGACAGGATGTAGGAGTAGGTCGGGGACAGAAGATATAAGCAGAATCCATAGCATGAAAAGCCTTATTGGAAGGATGACTATATAGTTTTTCCAAACTGGGCCACTCTTTTTTTCTGTTTTTTTGTAGTACTGGGGATTGAAGCCAGGGACTAGGTGCATGCTAGGCAAGGGCTTTACTACTGAGCTACATCCCCAGCCCTTTTTTGAATTTTATTTTGAGACATATTCTCACTAAGTTGCCCAGGCCATCCCCAAACTTGTGATCCTTTTAGCTCAGCCTTTCGAGTAGCCAGGACTGTAGGTGTGCACCACCAAGCCCAGCTCATATTGGGACACTTTTAAGAGAATGAAACCATACACATTCCCCAGGATACCACCATTCTGATGCTCAAGAGTCTTCTATAAAATGGTGTGATATTTGCATCTAACCTATATACCTCCTCCTATACACTGTAAAATATCTCTAGATTACTTATATTTAGTACCGTGTAAATGCTATGTAATTAGTTGTTTAACTGCACTGTTTAGGGAATAATGACAAAAGTCTAAATTTTCAGTACAGATCCTGGGTGTATTAACTTCTCATCACTGGAATACCCAACACCCACAACTTTGAAGAGGTTTAATTTGGCTCACAGTTTAAGAGATTTTCAGTCCATGGTCAGCTGGCTCCATGGCAGGAATATCATACTGGAAGGGCTGGTGGGACACAGTTGTTTAGTTCATGGAGCCAGGGAGCACAGGAAGAGAACAGCACTGGAGAGGAAGGGGTGAGGGCCCAGATACAGTACTCAAGGTCGCACCTCCATGACCCACCTTAGTAAGCCCAGAAGTGTGCTTTACTAATCCCCTCAGCAGCTCCCAAAACAATCAAGTTGACAACTAATCTTAACCACCACACTAGGCCTGACTACATAGTACACTAGTGAGAAGTGAGGCAAATAGTGCTCAAATGAATGCTGGACAGAGGTTGAGGATCTGTGAAACTGCAGGATCTACCTACATACCACTTAGTTTGTGTGGACTCAGTATTGCTTGTTGCATAGTAAATCATAGTTTGCTTTCTGGAATTTCCTGAGTTTTTTTGTTTGTTGGTTTGTTTTTGAGGGGAGCAGTGCTGGGAATTGAACCCAGGGCCTCATGGGTATTAGGCAAATGCTGTACTACTGAGCTATGGTCTTAGCCTGTTTTCCAAATAATTTTAATCCAGGGTTGTTGAGTCAGCAGATACAGAAACCACGGATATTATAATTATTCTGGGGCAACCAGAATTAGCTGGGGTGGTCCCTGCAAACCAAGCCTGTGATCACCTTACTCATTAGCCATTTTAAGGAATTTGGATGGTACTATTTTATACAAGTTTGAGGCACGATAGAATGATGACTTCAGTTTTGGGTTTCTGTGATTGTGTTGTCTTTTTTCCTGACATTGAGTGTGTGGGGGTTTTGTTTTTTTTTTCTACACACAAACCAGTTCTGACACCAACAGGTTGTCCAGCAATTTAATTCAATCCCAATACTAACTAGCTGGAGTTAACATACACCTAGTTGGGTTAAGGGTTTAGTCCCACGGTACTGTCCCCGCTTCAGACACCAGCTGCAGATGAGTACCCAGACAACCCATATTTTTGGCCACCTGGTTCCAGATTCTGAGGATCTCATGGTACCTCTTCCCCCGTGGTTCAGTAATTTGCTGGAATGACTCAGAGAACTCAAGACAACTCCCTACTTAGGATTACCAGTTTGTTCTAAAGGATACAGTTCAAGAACAGCCAGATGGAAGACATGCATAGAGTAAGATATGAGGACAGGTGCACAAAGCTTCCATGCCTTCTCTGGTGCCCTCCCAGCGCATCGTGTTCAGTGACCTGGAAGATAACTGACTCACTGATTAAGAGTTTTTATAATAGGGGTCCCACCCTAAGTCACCTCAATAGTTTAAATTCAGCCAGGTGTGGCAGTGTGTACCTGTACTATCAGGCTGAGGCAGAAGGCCAAAGCAGGTGAATCAGGACACTGAGTTTGAGGCCAGCCTGGGTTACATATTGAGTTCAAAGCCAGCCTAGACTACATCACCAAACCCTCTCAAAAAAAACCAACAACAAAATAGCATAAACTCAGGCGTGACGTGTCATGTCACATACAGGTACAAATTAACTATGATGAATGTGATTGTTATGTATATCTGAAATGTACCAGTAAATCTTCTTGTTTAGAAAGGGGGTGGGTTCATTTATGAATAACAAAAGACATTCCTATCAGGAAATTCCAAAGGTTTTAGGAGCTCTGTGCTAAGAAGGCACAGGGACAGAGACCACATGTCAGTGCATGTGTGTGTGTGTGTGTGTGTGTGTGTGTTTTAGTGTTCCTTACTTAGTGTCCTTTAGTATTTTAGTGTGTTTAGTGATGTATTCATATTAAGTAGGCTATTAGGGTGCATTAACTTTGGTTTTTTTTTTTTTAAAGTTCTAGCTTTTCTCTAGAAAATTATCAAGGAAGGGCTGGGGATTTAGCTCAAGTGGTAGAGTGCTTGCCTAGCAAGCACAAGGCCCTGAGTTCAATCCCCAGAACCCCCCAAAAAATTATCAAAGGAAATTTCCCCCATTAAATTACATAAATTAAATTATCTAAAGCACTATAGAAGTGGTAGTATAGTTCCTTCCCTGCCGCGTAATTCTGGTTGGCATTTTACATTTTTTCCTTCAAAAGTTATACGTGTAATATTTGGTACATTAATTTACTCATCAAATACATGTTGAGAATCTACTGTGTCAGGCACTATTCTAGGTGTGAGGGGTACCTCAAAAACTAAAATGAATCTCC
>PVJO010020673.1:0-21965 GCA_004026905.1 Hystrix cristata
CTGCTTCTGTCTCTACCTGCGAGTCCTAGTACACCAACTGACCAGCTCGGTGGCCCTGGGCAGATACCACCCCTGCTGACTCATGATATCCTCCTCTCTTAGAGGCCTCACACCCCTTGGAAGGCAGCCCACTCCCTCTCTGCCAAGCTCAGCTCTGCCTGACTCTGCTGGCATCTGTTTGATAGTTCTTTGTCTCGGCCAGAAAGGCCCAGTGGCACCTGCTTCCTCGAGTCAGAGGAGGCCCTGATGAGTTTCACAGATGGAGCCTGCTGTGGTTTGAATGCATTTTAGCCCCCAAACTCGTGCAGGAGTTTAATATGCAGAGACATACGTAAATGATATTAAGAGCAAAAATTTCATCCGGCTGTGCAGTTAGAAGTGGGGCCATTGGGAAGCGATTAGGATTAGATGAGGTTATTCTGTAGCTGGCATCTGGAGAACCCCCGAAGACCCATGTGCTGAAAGCTTGGTTGCCAGTCTGTGGCTTGATTGGGAAGGGGTGCAACCTTTAGGAAGTGGGTCCTACTGGAAGAAAAGCCACTGGGCTTGTCCCTGAAGAGGATGTTGGGGTCTCTGCACCTGCCCCCTCCCATTTTTTGGCTTTCTGGCAACCAGGAGGTGAGAGGCTCCTGCCATCACAAATTTGTGTGGTAGTCGCAAGCCCAAAAGCCATGAGACCAAGCAACCATGGAATGAAACCATGGGCCAAAATAAACGTTTCCTCCTTATAAGTTGATTTATCTCAGGTAATTTTCACAATGATGGCAAGCTGACCAACAGACCCAGGAACCTAGGAATGAGCCCAGGATGATTGGGTCTGATGACTTTATAAGGGAAGGGGAAAGTGAGAGAGGGAGTTAGAGAGGGAGAGAGGGAGAGAGAGAGAGGAGAAAGAGAAGAGAGAGGGAGAGAAAGGGAGGTGGGGGGAGAGACTAAAAATACATGATTCCTGTCTTTTGCCATGTGACACCGTCACCTCAGAGCTCTACCAGCAAAGAAGGTTACCACCAAATGAGGTCCCTAGACTTGCACTTCCAGAGCCATAAGCCAAAATAAATCTCTTCTCTTTATAAAGTAACCTATCTCAGGTATTTCATGATAGTAATGAAAAATAGACTAATACATAGCAGCTTGGTGGTCTCTTACCCTTTCTTCTCTGGTTTGAGCCCCCAGCACTGCCTATTACCACTTACTAGGAATGATTATTTTATTAGTACATATTAATTATACAGAATAATGGGTTTCACTTGACATTTTCATACATAAATATACTTTGTTCATACCCTCTCACCTATCAGCCTTTCTTGACTTCCCCCATTTCCCTACTCCCTTCCCTTCTTCTCTAATAGTCTTAACAGGAATAATTCTACCTTCTCTCTGACCCCCTGCCTACTTCCAAACTTAACATAGTCTAATCTCTAAAATCATTTTCTATCATTGATAAAGGAAACATTTCAAAGCTCACATTGAAGAAACTGACTAGAAAACTTGATCCACAGACTCAGACGTGATTATAAAACAAAATTTGCATAAACATCATAATTTTATTTTTGCTGATAGCATAATAAAAGAGGGAGAAGGCTGTTAAGTGATCCAGGGAGAAACGCTTCACACATCACTGCCTATTCCCATCACTTTTTCTGGTGGGGGTTGCTGGGGATCAAACCCAAAGCCCTGTGCTTGCTAGGCAAGCACTCTACCACTTGAGCTAAATCCTGAACCCCCCATCACCTTTTAAATGAATCATTTGTTGCCCAAACCCAATGAAGAAGCAGGATGCAGAGAAAGAGAAGTGTCTATTTTATGTGGTTTGTGGTTTGACACATCCAGGTAGCCAAAATCTCACCCTGTCAACAGCCTATTTCTAGGTGTCTGGTGGAAGAGCAAGCTGACTAAAACACAACCTAGAAGTACATGATTCCGCATGGATCACCCAGCAAGACTGGCACCAGGTTACTCTGTTATCGGTGAGGCTGTAGGTATGAGAAATGGTCGCTTAAATTAAAACACACATAGAGAATATGCCTCTTCTCACAATGAGGGCTCATTGCTTTATTCAGGCTCCCTTACCCTCATCAAAGCAAAGCTAGAAGAGATAAAATTATTGCATTTTAAATCTCTTCACTGTAAAGATGGAGAAAGTGAGGCCCAGGAAGGTCCCTGAGAAACCAAGACTATAACATGCCTGGGTCCATGTAGGAATTAATACTAAAAGCCTGATTTAAACCCAGACTCACTGTCTGCAGCTGGGTCTTTACTTTGCCCTGGATGTGGATTGGAAGTAGTTGCTCAGGATCCAAGTACTGGTTATCTATTGCTGCATATGAACCCACCCTGCAGTTGGTGGTACAGAGCAATAGCAAATCTTTCCCTGGATCTTGAGGCAGATGGGTCCAGCTGGGATGTCTGCTCCTCGTGTTTCAACAGAAGTCACTCGTGGCTGCTTCCAGCCAGGAGCTTATATGTGGTTGGGATGTCCATGATGGGCTGCTCAGCCTCTCTCCATGTGCCTCTCTTCACATGGCCTCTCTTCAGTGGTTGAACTGAAGCTTCTCTACATGGAGGCAGTCTTCAAGCAGTGCAACAGAAGCTCAGGAAGGCAAGTCCTGAATTAATTTAGCATCACATTGAATACTCTTTCAGTTGAATCAAGTCACATGCTCAAACTCAGAGGCAGCGTAGGAAGGTGCTACACTAAAGTGTGAATAGCAGGATATAGGATGTATGGGGGGCTGCCAGGGAACTAGGGAACCCACTGCAGCCTCTCCTGGAATATGCCCCAACCTGAGCCCAGCTGCAGCCCAAGCCCTGGCCACACACTGACCACTGATAGTAGACCAGAAACTGAGCCTACTTCTTGGCGCCAGGATGAGCCGTATGCTTGAGCAGCCAGGGAAACCTATTCTTCCCAGCTGTCAGGAGTAAAATGCGAGGGAACAATTGGAATCCATGGGAAGATAGGTAGAAGTTTAAGATGATAAAGAACTGTCTGTCACTTTATTCCTTTCTGCCAGCCAGGAATCAGGCAGAGAGGAATCAGGCTGTCTTGGACAGGTGACCTACCCTTGTGGTGGGAGGTACACAATGAGAGTGGAGTGCAATGACTATTTAGCAGGGTTCTAAATTTTAGGCACAGAGGAATGATGGGAACTTGGGGACCTATAGAGCCCTGACCAGGCAGAGAGACCCATAGCTCTTAAATTCCTGCCATCTTCCCATGCTGCAAGCCAGAAAACAATGGACAGGGAACCCAGGAGCCAGTATTCTAGGAAGCAGGGACCAAGAAAGAACGATGACCTAGTTTTCATCCAGACTCCAACTCAGAATCACTCTGATCCATTGGTCTTCCATAAGCAGTCCATTCTCTGCACAGCAATAATCAATTAACAATAATGAATTTCTGTTTGCTTAAGATTGTTTACTTAAAATCCTTCAAAGACTTATCTTCCTCACAGCAAATTCCAAACTCCACTCATTCCTAGACTGATGTGGCCTTGGCCTTACTGCCTTCCCTATCACTGCCCTTCATTTCCTGGGCTCTATTCACAAAAGACAGATTGAACATTCCCCAAATCCTAACTCTCCCTGTGTTACAAACGTCTACGCATTGCCAATTCCTAGGAAGGTCATGTTCTAGTTGAGGTTAAAGGTCACGTTCTAACTCAACATTTAGGTTTCCAGGAGGATGGACAGTAGGATGGTAGAACCTATAGTAGCGATCAACTCCCCTGGAGGCAGGGTAAGCAGTACAAGGTAGCTAATAATTACAGTAAATCCTAACTTTTGCTAAGTGCTTGCTGTGTATCAGAGATATATTGTTCTAAGAATTTACACTCAATAATATATGTAAGCCATATAATAACCTTATGAGCTAGGAACTGTTTATTTACATTTTATATATAGGGAAATGGAGACTCAGAGATGTGAAGAAACTTCATACATGATACACACACATGTCTCATCCCTTTCATTTTTTTGTCTCCTTTACTCAGTCTGTGCAGTTCTTTATATCTTCTCTCTCTTCACACCAACTATACCCTCCCACTTTCACCCTCCCTAATACCCTGACTCATCTGCAACCTGCAGCATCAAGTGCAAACTCAGTACTAAGTCAGAGCTTGGTAGAAGTTTGTTGATGACTAGTTAGACGAATGACCAAGTGGATGGATGGATGGATGGATGGATGGGTGATGGTTAGATAGATGATACGTGAATACATGGATGATGGATGAATAAGCGGGAGATGATGGATGATTAGATCAATGGATGGACATCTTCATGACATTCTAATTTGGTTATACTGATTGGAAGACCAAGCTTTAATGTTTAGGCACCCCCTACCTGAATGCTGCTCAACCTCTAGCAAATTTTGCCTCTGTTCCGTGAATAGATGATATTTTCCCTGCCCATTGCCAAGTTCCCACAGTGGCCGTTTGTTTTAAGTGTCCAGGGCAGCTCTGTAGTGGTACAATTAGTTCTCGTTAGCAGACACTGTAGCCGGACTGTAATTTCCAGGCTGTTGGGCGGTAATTGCACATGAGCAGCTCAGCCAGGCTCTGCACCTGTAATGACAGGCAGAGTTTCTTCTCCTCTCCATGCTGCACCGAATGCCAACAAGCAGGTGAGCTCCTGATGCCATATTAGCACACAGTGATTTTCATTACTAAATGACTCCAGGGCTGTCCAAATGAGGAGAGCAATTAGGCCAATCAGGGGAAGACAAAGCATCTCTTGATGAGTGTAATGATGACACAGGCGGAATCGCTCTGGTCTGGGGCAGAGTGGGAAATCAGAGCCCAGGGCCCTCCTGTGCTGTGAATATGCCCTGCTCCACCCCGGAGCCTCTCCCACTTCCTACCACCTGGGCACCTCTCACTACTCCAAGGCTTCAGCACCCACGGAGAAGCAGCAACCGGTATTTTCATGTAATTAGAAGAAATCGTACATCCAATACCCCTTACTGAGATGAGCAGTTATGGGCTAGACTCTTTCCAAGAAAATGTTAGTCATGGAAGAGAAGTTAAATAACAGAGAATTATTTGCTTAAAAGTCCACGTTCCGTAGCACAGCAATGAAGATCCTCCTTGCTCTCATTTCTGCCCATGCTCTAGCCATCAAATCCGACAACTCTTGCCGAGGTGCGGTGCATATCATTCTTCTAGGTGGGTGCTCATGCACTTCCACCTGTCGGGAGTGTCCTTCCCCTCACTTGCTGAAACCCAGCTCAGGTGGCCCCCATGGATGCTTGGCTTAACCATCAGAGTCTCTGAAGCCCCTTTCAGGGTTGCTTCTGTGCCTTGCTTGCTCCTTGAAGCCATGTCCACTTTTCAAAGAACACTGTAATTGCTGGTTCACATGGATGCTTTCTCTACTAGACTATAGTACTCTGAAATCTGAGACCATTCAGAAAGGGGCTGCAGACTATGGTCCATGGGAAAATCCAACTTGTCCTGTATTTTTGTAAAGATGGTTTTATTGAGACTTACTTATTTGTTTAGTTCTTGTCTACAGCTGTGTTCACACTACAAAGGCAGAGTTAAACATTTGCAACAAAAACCACGTAGCCTGTGAAGCACAAAGTGGTCACTGTTTTCTGTCCCTTTGTAGAACAAGTTTGCCAGCGGTCTCCTAGGCCAAACCTCACTGTACATGTCAGATATCATTTTGGGAGTGGGTGATAAATATCTTTCCCAAGTCAAAGAGCTGGACCTAAGCACAGCTGGGAGCAGATCCAGGTCTCTTGCCTTCTTGCCCACGCATCACCCTCTCAGGACCTGGGGTGGAGCAGCATGGCTCCTCCCTGAGCCAGTGCTACGGCTCACGCTGAAACTCACCTGCAATGCCACGGTGCGGAGAGGCGGTGGAGTCTTGAAGAGGTATTAAGGTCAAGAGGGCACCAACCTCAGGAACGGATTCATGCCTTTGTCAAGAGACTGGGTTGGATTCTCCAGACTTGATGAGATCCCATGGAACCGATTTGGGTCCGGGCTGGCTGTTATAAAGTGGGTAAACCCCCTTGTTCCATCTCTCTCACACACACAATCTTCTCCATATAACCACTTTCTGCTTCTCAGCCGTATTTGCCACACAGCGTGCGTCCTTCATCTGAAGCCAAAAATATGCTGGAGCCATGCTATTAGACCCCCAGAACCATTTGCCCAGCCTCAGGTATTTTGTTATAGCAATAAAAAGTGGACTAAGACCCCTAGGAATGAGAAACTCAGGAAGTCCAGAGGCCAGCACAGAGGATACTCCATGAAAGCACACTAAGGCATCATGACTTGACTCTCACAGACAGCTACAAAGGCTGTGGCATTAAATAGCCTGCAGGAAGCAGGGGGAGAACACACAGAATGGGTCCATGAGAAGCCAGGACCTGGTTTACTGAGGAAAAGTTAACTTTCTAAGCCTCAGTTTCTTCAGCTGTACAATGGGGATGAGAACAGATGCCAAGATGATCATGAAAAAGGACAGAGAAAGGGTTAGATTAGAGAGAAAGCAACACAAAGAACCGAGCAAATGCGGGTTCACAGGGGTGCTTCTCTAAAGTGCCGAAATGAAGAGATTCTGCTGTAGCCCAACATGTCCCCTTCTCTGCACTCTAGGCCCTTCTAACTCGCCTAGAGCTCTGGCTTCTGATCCTCCGCATCATGGGCTTGTTCCATGCAGCTCCATCTGCCCAGCTCAAATCCAGTGTCCTTCTTGGTCTTTAGGCTTCACTGTCCCCCCTCCTGTCACAGGCTTCGGGGAGTTTCCAAGCCAATGTTAGGTAGATAGAATCCACTTCGATTTGCTCCTCAAGGCCCTTTCCCTGGCAGATTTCTAGCTATTGCCACCTAGAATGGCCTTTGCTCTACTTAGAGTCTTGCATATACCTGAGTTCAAATCCCTGGCCCTGTCTCTTGCTACGAAGGTAAATTTAAGTGAGTTATTTCACCTCTCTGAGGCCCCAGTGTTCTTATCTACAAAATGAGGAAAACACAGTCAGCTCCACTGAGTTGTTCTGGAGACTATGGGAGTGCGGGGATGAAAGCGACTGGCCCAGAGCAGCCTCCCTATGAATGGCCTTATTATTGTTCCTGCAGTTTGCTGCTTCGCCCACAGGCAAACAGCTGGGAATGACACCTGCGCCCTCCCCACTCCTATCCCTTTTCTCCCAGCCCTGTCAAGAAACGTGTTTTGCTTCCTGCCGTCTTGATTTTGTTCTTCTCCTTCCTGCCCAGCAGCTGAGCTGAATGTTAATGGGCCCAAGCTTGGCCTCGGCAGCGAAGCCCTTTCAGGGAATGGCTGGTCTGATTCCACAGGGTGCTCTGTTGAGAGGGGACCAGGAGCACGATTCTGCAGAAGATAAAGAGGAGGGTGCTTGGATCCAGCCTTGACCACGAGACCTCCCAAGCCCCTGGCCTTTCTCTGAGATTCTCTTAGGTGGTTAGCACGACCGTGACCAAAAACCTTGTCTCATCCCAGCTTTGAGCCTCAGTCTTCTCTTTGGTGTAGGGTCAAAACTGGACCTTCTACTCTTATGATGCTGCTTGTCTCAGCCCCTAGCCAGCCACTCCTCAGCCTGCCGTACACTGGCTCCTGACTCAGAGTCCTGTGCCCTTATGGTACTTGCTGTTTCTTTCTGTGTGAATTAGAAGATTAATATTGATTTAGATTTTTAACTCAGTGCTGGATTGATTAAGGAAGCCAATCTGTACCAGGAGAGAGGCCCACTGGTAAATTCTCACACAAATCAAAAAATGAGGTCTTTACTCTGGAGGCAGCCTGTGAGACCCAGTCCCTGGACAGCCAGGCTCAGGCTCTAGCCATCTCTTGCCAACCCCACATTCTAGAGTGGTGGGTTGTGGTTCTGTGAGCAAAATTGCACAGAATTCCATGTTTCTCTTGGGACCAACAGTTAAGGCCCACCTGCCCCGGGGAATCCTTCAGATCCTATGGTCTAAATCTGGGCGCCATATGCTGTTAGTGACAAACACCTTTCCCTTGGCTCTACCAGCTCCTCGCCCCTCTACCTGTGATACTACATCCTTCCTTGGAGACTCTCTTCCAGGGAACTCTGTCCCTGCCCACTCGTGGAAGCATGTACCTGTAAGGTTTAGATCTACAATGTCCCCCATAAGTCTCATGTACACAGAAGTGGGGTTTTTAGGTGATTGGATAATGGGTCACTATACTTATCAGTGGATTGATCCATCCATACACTCGGAGTTAAATGTGCTGTTAGGAGGTGGAGCCTGGTTGGAAGAGGTGTGTCATTGGAGAGGTGCCTTTCGAAGGTGTATCTCCCACTTGGTTCCGCCCTCTGCTTCCTGGCTGCCAGAAGGTGAACAGCTTTCCTCTACCATGATGCTTCTGCCTTGGAGCAACTGACCATGGACTCAATCCCTTGAACTATGAGCCTAATTAAGCATCTCCTCTTGTAAGATGTGGATATTGTGTATTATGGTGCAGCAATGGGAAAGTTAACTAATACAATACGCTTCCTCTGCTGTTGGCTCAGAGCCACTTCCCTGGAATAAATCTCCTTGCACATTCATTCTTCATGTTTGAATGTATGTCCCTCCCTCTGTGTGCCTCTGCATGTTCATGAGTACATGACAACTGGCACATCTATGCACATCTGTGTGCTCACTCTCTGGGAGAGTGTGGGTCTATGAATATGTATGTCCCAATGAATATGTGTGTACATGTGCACCTGTATCTGTGCAGACACATGTTACATATGTGGGTCTCCATGCGGGCAAAATGGTAGATACACATTCTGGTAGGTACACATGGATGAGTGTATCACTGTAATGTTCTTGTATTTCATGTTATATGTTTGTGCCTGTGTGCATACATGAGTGTGGCTGATAATATATGATAATTCAGATTAGGTGTCTCTATTCTAATGTCACCTATAATCTTTGAGACAAAAATGATGCCATCTACAGAACTCCTGATAAATTCCAGAACTGCTTTAGATAGTCTATTTAATAGTGGCTTCACATAGTGCTTAAAACACTGTAATGGTGTTTCCCATGTTTTTAGAGATGTGGTATCTACGGCACAGAGAGTGGAAGGGGCTTCCACATAGCAAGTCAACAGCTGAGCTGAAGATGAAAGCTGGTCTCTGGACTCCCAGTCCAGTGCTCTTTTATCATATTCTTACTGCTTTTTGCTGTCCCTAGTTAATATTAGAAGATTAAGGCTAGTTAAGATATGGTGTTTATTTAGGTAATTTGCCCATTTGAAAAATTGTACTGCTTATCGTATTATTGAATCGTAAATGTTCTTTATATATGACTATGGCCCTTTATCACATTTATTAATGATGGTTTAGAAGAACAGAGCATTTTACTTTATACTAAGTCAGTTTGTTGATTTTTTTCATGGATGGTTTACACTTTTTGTGTCCTTTCTAGAAAATATAATGCTATGAAAATTTTTTCCTGTGTTTTCCCTTAAAAGTTTTATAGCACTAGCTTTTCTTTTCAGGGCTATAATCCATTCTGAATTAATTTTGTCTATGTATGCTATGAGGTAGAATGTTGAGGTTCTATACATATATCTAGTTGTTCTGGAATAATTTGTTGAAAAAATGTTTCTTGTCCTTGTGGAATTATTCTGTACCCCTTTTCTGTACTTTGTTGCCAATTGACCATACTTGTGAACTGAACTTTCTAATCTGTTCCCCTGATCTTTATTTTTCTGTCTGTCTTTGTACCAATACTATACTGTTTTGACCACTGCAGCTCACAGATTCAGAAGTCAGAGACTGTAAATTCTTCAACTTTATATATCTCTTCCAAAATTGCTTCAGCTGGTCTAGATCCTTTGCATTTCACATAGATTTAAAAATCATCCTTTTGATTTTTATATACACACATCTGCTGGAATGATACTTAAGACTGTATTGAATCTATAGACAAAATTGGAGAGGATGAAATTAAATGCAATCGAGTTTTTCTCTCAATTTGTCTACATCAGCCTTGAATTCAGCATTGTACAATTATTGTACATGTTTGGTTAATTCATTCTAAAGTATTTTATATTTATTGGTTCTATTGAAATAGTATTTTTAGAATTTTATTTTTCCATTGTGCCAACATAGAGAACTACACCAGATTTTTAAGTTTTTATTTTATGCCCCAAGACTCTGCTGTTCAGTGCATTTACATTTAATGTAATTATTTACATAGTTTGAGTTAAACCTACTGTTTGTACAGTTTGTCCATTTTGGCCTTTGTTCCTCATTGCTCCTCCTTCAGTGCATTCTGGTATGTTAATCAAACATTTCTTAGTATTTCATTTTCTTTTCTACTTTCTCCATTTTTTTTTTATCTGTATCATTTTTTAGTATTTGTTTAGTGTACTCCAGGGCCAATAGTCAGTTCTGTATCACTTTGCACTTCCCACACATTTCTTCACACTTTATGTTTTCTGTTTCCCAAGTTATAAATAATAATAACCTCACAAAGGTATAATTATAGCATTAGGTCAATGTTCTCTATTCCTTTTGCTACTATTGTCATTATATTTTATTTTATGTGTTTTAAAAAATAACATAATTTGATTATTTTTGTCTTATATATATTCTTTTTCTATGACTCCTTTCAAGATTTTCTCCTTATTTTGTTTTTGTTTTTTGCAGTTTGACTATAATGTCAGTATCTATGGCTATATCTTTATTAAATCCAATGCTCTGAACTTTTTGGAATTGTAATTCTGTATTTGATCAAATTTGGGGAATTTTCAGCTATTTATTTTTTAAAATATTATCTCTGACCTGTTTTCACTCATCATTTTGGCCTATGTCATATGTATGTACATTATACGCTACACACATATTCTATGTGTGTAATATATACATATATAAATATAATTCTGCTCAAACTCATTATTATATATGAGAACTATGTTCTCTTTCAACTTCCATTACATGTATGTTAGATTATCTGACATTGTCCTATGAATTTCTGAGGCTCTGTTCATTTTTCTTCCATCTTTTTTCTGTCTACTCTCCTAGACTCAATCATTTCTAGTGATCTGTCTTCAAATTCACTTATTCATTTTTCCATCATCTTTAATCTTCTATTAAGGTCATCCAGTATAGTTTTTATTTCAATTATTATAAATTTCAGTTCCAAAATTTCTATTTACTTCATTTTAGCTTCCATTTCTCTGTTGAGATCTCCTACCTGTAGGCTCATTAAGACTGTATTTTCTCTTATGTTTTTGCATATGTCTTAAACACTTCACTTGCTAAATCTAAGATCAGACCATCTCAGGCTGTTTCTATTGATTGGGGTTTTCCTTTACTAGAAGTCACATATTCCTATTTCTCTGTTGATGAATCTCTGCTTCACAAGCCCTTTTCTAGTTCTTGCACATACACCAAAGTTCTCATGGTTTCAGCCCCGTATACCCGTATTTATTTCTAGTCTGTAGAAATCATTACTTTGTTTTCCAATATGGTGGGTCCTATCAAAAGCAAGGCAAGCTTGTATTTGTACTTGCATGTTAGCTGCATCTGTTTATTTGCATGTGATTGAAACAGAGTGGGGAGACTTCCACACATGTTCATTCATTCCAATACCAAGTGAGATTGAAAGTCAGAAGCATTTTTTAAAAAATACTTGGAGTGATTAAGAGAAAATGACTTGGACTTTTAGGGCTTATGAGTTGCTCTCACTGCACATTTAAGGAACACCTCTGGGTCCATCCAGTGATATGCTGTAGAGGGAGTTCCCACACAACGAGACTGTTGGAGCAGACAAACCCTGAGGATCTGTCTAAACACATAACCTATCAAATACGAAAGTGCCCTACACAGAGATGTGCACAAGATTTACTTGCAAAATGCATGCCCTGAGTATGACAGCCAAGTGCAGCTCATTGCAGCCAGGGCTGCTGTGGCCCCTCCTCTGGGTGACGTTTACCTTTACACAGCAAAAAGCTCCAGGCCCAGTGCCCACGCCTGAAAATTGCTCCCACCATTTCAGAATAGAAAAGAAAATGTTTCTCAGCTGAAAACCGTATTTGCTGGTTATGAAAATGATTCAGAGCATTTTTTCACATTTCTGTATTGATTCCCAGTCTTCTTGTTTTATTGTACAATAACAGGCCCTGGGATGCAGAATATATTACTGCACGAACGTTAAAAGAATCTCTTCCCAGGGAATTGTCTGCATACTAAGTGTGGTGGCTTACTCAAATCTCTAGTTTAAAACAAAGGCAGCAAGCAGCCAAGGGAGCATCCGGGTTCTCCTTTTCTGTGTCTGGTGCATCAGGGTTCAGAACGCCCCAGTGGTTTGGTTTCATGTCTAACCACAGCAATGTTGGCACTGAGTGGCTTCAGCCCAGGTCCTGCCCTGAGGAGGAACAAGTGAGCCTCCAATCTGATTGGAGCTTGTGGGTTACCATCATCATAATCCTCTGATGGGACTCATCTGTCCACAGGTATCCCACACACACACAAAGGCAGTCACCAGAGAGGGGTTCTAATTGTCTTATTGGTGACTCCTCCCACTCCCCCTCCCAGCCCAACTAAATGACTGAGTAATGGCTCCATAAAAGGCCATCTGATTAGCCTGATCCCAGGGGGCAGAATACACAGCCTGGCAGCATGCGCAGACCAAGGTGCTGGGATTCCCATTCATCTCTGTCACCCGAGGCGCCTGCGTTCATTTGTCAGCCCCTGACAGGAGCTGCTAGTCAGGGTAAAGGGAGTGACACTGGGGCTCTTCGTTCTGTACTCACTTGGGAAGGCCAGTCCCACCCTTCTCCTTCCCAGGAGGGAGGTAGGCTTGGCAGCTGAGTAGGGTCCTCAGGGAAGGCAGACTCTAGTTTTAAACAGGAAAGAGGCCAGGAAATTCAGAAACTCAGGGGACAGAGGAGGCCACATTGAGGGAGGAGACAACAATGAGCATTCCCTGCAAGCAAGACCTTCTAAGGCTCTGATCTGAGCTGCAAAAGGGTGTGGGTGTAACTGCTTTCTTACATCTGCCCCTGGACCACAAAGCCCAGGAACAATCTGATAGCCACTGGGGCAAGTGATGCTGACAGGGAGAAAGAACACACACGGGCCCTTTCCACTCATTCTTCAGAAATGGGTGCATCTGACCCAGGACACCCATCCCAGTCACACCTACCACCTGCCAACATCCCCAGGAGCCCATTGCTGTGACAGTCAGATAAGGAAGCTGAGCACCAATGCCCCACGAGGCAATAATTTGACTACTTAGACCAAGGGTTTCCCATGCCCCTCTGGAGACCAGCAAAGCTTGCTACCCAGTCCTTTCCAAATGTACCAGGAGGGAACACCTGAGATCTTTCCCGCAGCGCCAGAAAATCTGTCCTTCCTGTTGCTTTTGTCCATATGGGATCCACTTTGCAGAAAGGACTTTGGGACTGGACCAGGCGGAGCTGAGACAAACTCAGTCCTGGTCAATCAAGCCTCTGAGCATTCCAGTAAAAAGAAATAACTCCTTGACAGCTAAATTTATTTTTCTGTCCTCTGGGGAATCCTGATGGGATTTGGCAAAGTCCAGAAGCAAAAGGAGTAAAGATGGTCCCCAAACCAGGAGTGATGCATAGAGCCCTGGATGCAAAACACGCTGAACTTCAGGAGTTTTTGTTTGTTTTGTTTTGTTTTGTTTTGTTTTGTTTGGATTTTTTTTCACATAAAAAGGGGACAATAAATCCTACCCCAGTACAGCTGTCCTCAAAAACCTGGATAGCTCACCTGTGAAAGTGTCCAGCACAGTGCTGGCCACATGGAGGGCAAGCAGAGCTGTACAGGCCGGAAAGGACTCAGAGGCAGCTGTTCTCCATGAGGACGAAGCCTGCTGGATGAGGGTCAAGCAGGAGACCCTACTTGCTCTCAGGTCACGAGGAGCTTGGTTTGTTTGGAAGCTGATCAGGAGGCTAACAGAGGCAGGACACGGGCTGAATCTGCACCTCTTAGCTACACAGGACAAGTGTCCCCTGGAAGTAGCCACGTCCCCAACGTGGCCCCAGTCTGTTCATAGGCCAAGATGAAACCTTGGCCTCTCCTCAGCTAAACCCTGATCCTGTTTTTTTTCAGTCTTAACTTTTGATTATGCCCATCTGAACTTGGGCATAATTCAGGGCTCACACTGGTGGTAGACAGAATACTGTGCCTGTCCATCTGCCTCCCTAGATCTGCTTCTGGTCCCAGGGACGTGGATGAAATGTGGACAACTCTGCAATGCCCCTTTCTTGCAGTGGAAGGGACAGGTACTGTATAAACACTTTCAAAATTCAGAAGTCCTTGTCCCATATCCCACATGCCAAACGTCAGGAGTGTTAGTGATGACCCCACTCTGTCCCCTTATTCCCTTCTGTCCTTTTTCATATAAAAACAAATTTCATTGACATTTGTGTATATCCCCGATAAAGTGAGAAAAAGAGTCTATCCAAAAGCGTGGACCTTTACTTCATTGATACACCTCCTTGTATGCCCAGAAGTCCCTTGACCACCGAAGAGTCTTCCGGCCGCTGTCACAGGCTCGTCGTTTTGGATATGTCTCTCTTCCAGACTTGGTTACCCTTTGTAATCTCCCCTCCAGCCCTCCAGCCTCCACCCCCAAGCCATTCTAAACATCACTTGTAACTCCATGCCTTCTGCTTGCGAGGGACAGTCACATGTTAAGCACTTCTCAGGCCCCTGGTGGAGGGTGCCTGCTGGTCACATTTAGGGTCCTAACCCTTTCTGTTTCCTAGGCCTTCGGGGACTGGCCTCCCCAAAACAAGCTTCTGTCTCTGAGCTGGCAGAGCTGACCACAGTGTTTCCAGGAGCACGGGCTGTGCGGGAACACCCTTGCTTCTGCTATAACTGCAGTTACACAAGTAACAGTCAAGTTTAAAATCAGGGATGCCCTTCCTAGAGGCCTGAGAGGTGACCAAGCGACTGAGGTAGGGACTCCAGGAAGGGTGACTGGAACCAAATCTGAGTCTACCACCAGGACTGAGAACTAGATTTAAGTAAGACCAGAATGAGAGTAGGCTGAGGATACAGAGAAGGTGCCTAGCTCACTTGCAGGGGTCTTCCAAAATGTGGGAGCCCTGCAGCAGGCTTGACACACGCATTGACAGCAGGCATCCTGGTGACTCCTGGTTCAGCTGCGTTTCCCGAGGCTGTCAGGCTGTCTGGCTAACTCCCTCGCCTTCCTCAAAACTCAGCTCAAAGGCTGCCTCCTAGAAGGGTCTCCGCCAACTGTCTTTACTTCCAGGCCAAACCATTCCCAGGCCCAACCTCCAGGCATTCCTTATGTCCCCTCACACTCTTCAAATATTTTTGTTGCACCTGTTATTCAAGCATACTGCATGATTGATTGATTGATTGATTGATTGTGTTTGTTGTTTTCTATCCTCTCCAATAGAAGACAACCTCGTAAGAGCAGGTCATTCACTGATGTACCCAATGCCTGGTGCAAGGCAATTACTTAATAAATATTTATTGAATGAATAAGCCAGCATGGGCTCTGGAGTCAAACAAATTTAGGTTCAAATTCTACCTCTGCAATTTGTGACCCTATGATGTTAGTGGATTCACTTCTCACCTCTCAGCATCGGGTTGGTTTCTAAAGCCTGTATAATGGAGATTGTGCCACCTACCACCTACCAGATTGTTGGGAGGACCCAGTGAGACAATGTACAGAATCGATGGTAGCTGTTGTTGGATGCTTATTACTCATACCCGCCAGAGTCAGTATGACCTATGGATGCAGCTCCATTCACAGCACTCAGAGGAAGTCTGGGGCTCCACTGGCCGTGCTCCACCTCAGACCGGATGTGTAGAATTCAGGGCTCTGGCAGGGGCATTCTCAGAGTCTATGAAATGCTGCCAGAAAGGAAGAGAAATGTTTAGACATCACAGACTGCAGTTCCAGTGTATGAGGCTAGATGCTAAGGCTGGCATTCGGAAGCACTGTTTCCACATGAATGGACTCTCAACAGAGAGGAAATGATTTTAATCAACAGAAGAACACGAAGGCCATCCATCTTCCATTGTTTAAGGGGAGAATTAATTTCTGGAGTGAGGTGGTGGAGGTGGAGAGGAGAGGAAAGCCAGGGCAGACTTAAATGATAAAGAGAGTTTTCCACAAGGCACCTGAATAAGAGGGCATGTGAGCCCAGGAGTCGGGGGGTGGTCATAATAATTCTATGTGCCCTTCTCAGCCAGTGGGGTGTGGAATAGTGGTGAAAATCATAACAAGAAGCTTTACAGATCAGAAAATGCTTCCATTTTCATTGTCTTGTATAATTTTCGTAAACACCATTTGAGGTCGACAGTACTCATTCAGTGTACAGATGGGAAGACTAGGAGTCACAGGTGCCCTGCTGAAATGGCCTCAGCCTGAAATCAAACCTCTCATTAGCTTGTTTACAATAAACTTTGTGGGTTTTTAAACCTTTTTATAGATGAATAACATACATACAGCAAAGCATCCAAATATGCATCAAATTTTCAATAAGGGAACAGACATTGTCAGCAAATCATCTCCCCGGTCCCCAGGCCTTTTCCCACTCATGCCTTCCTTTCCCACAAAGGTAGCCTGACATTTGTCACCACACATTAGTTCTGTCTGTGCTCGACTATTCTATAAACATAATCACTTGCGATGTATTCTTTTGCCTAACATTATGCTTGTCACATGTAGCTAGAATTCATTTATTTCTACTGTTGTGTATTTCATTGTCTGAATATTACAAAATCAACAGCTCCTTCCCACTGTTGATAAATGTTCAAGTCAAGTCGGCTCTTCATGTAGGAGTAGAATTTCTGTGTCACAGGGTATGCATTAGGCTAAAATTTCATGATACAAATAGTTTGGAAAGTAGCTTTCTGGAGTCGCTGTACAAATTTACCTTCTCACCAGAGTACAAGAGTTTCAATTGCTTCACAACTTCATCAAGAAGTTGTATTGTCAGTCTCTCAAGTTTTAACTGTTCTGGTGGGTGTGGGACAGTATTTCACTGTGGCTTTAATCAGCGTTTCCCTAATAAGGGTGAGCTCGTTTTCAGTGCTTATTAATCTCTGAATCTCCTCTTTTGTGAACTAGCTGCTCAAATGTTGTATCCATTTTTTATTGATTGTCTTTTTAAATTATTGATTTACATGAATTATTTATATAGTCTGAAAATGAATCCTTTGTTGGAAATATAAATTACAGATATAAGGGCTGGGAAGGTTTTTGCTTTTCCAGATAGCCAGAAAATTATCCCATGAAAATCCACTTTTACCTTAAAAGAAATTATGCCATGTACATTGGTCTATTTCTGGTTTCTTTATTGTTTTCATCCACCTGCCTGTCTCTTCACCAGTATCAAACTGCTTTAATTGCCGAGTTTCAGGTGCTTTAGCGTCTAATTGAGTTGGCCCCACATCAGTAATTTTTTTCCTCAGAATATTCTGTAATTTTTGCAGGTTTTGTTTGAATAAATATTGGTTTTATTTAATCAGATTCCCCCTCAAAAATTCTGTGAAATTTAATTGGAATTTCGTGTATCAGTTAATTTTAAGGCCACACTCCATGACTTTGAGTATTACCATTGAACAGGAAGGTCTGGCTTCTAATTTCAAGCATACTTCTCTAGGTCTCAAGAAAGATTAGAAGTCTCCTTCATAGGGAGAATGATCAGCTCAGGCTAAATTTATATTCAAACATTTTGTGCTTTTCAGTGTTTTCTATATATTCCAACTGGCTATTTTTAGCGCAGAGCAAAACAGTTGGTCTTGAATATTAATGTTTGAATCCACCGCTTTACTGAATTCTCCTATTGTTTCTAGCAGTTTTCTGGTTGGCTGTCTTGGAATCACCAAGTATATGTCGCACCATTCGTGACTAATAACACCTGGTTCCCTCCTCCTCAATATTTTTGTCTCTCATCTGATCTCATTGACTTGTGCTGTGAAAAACAATGTTAACTACTTGATGAGGTTACCCATGAGGGCGCAGAAGGACCTGTGGATACAAACCAGGGAAACGCAGAGGAGAAAGGCAAGTTTCTCACACTCAGATTATCAACATCTTGGGATGGATAACATCTTGTTAAGGGAGGCTGTCCTGTACGTTGTAGGAGGTTGGAGAGTGTCCTTGGCCTCTACTCAGTTGCTAGTAACACCTCCCTCCATGTGAGTTGAGAACCTCGGGTCTAAGGAAACACAGATGGATCTCCTGATGATCCCCAGAACTGATTCTGAGCAAAGCACTTCAGGGCATCTGTCTTCTCTGATCTCATTTCAGGTTCCCAAGTGCTGTCTTTGACTGCACTACTCCTTGACTGCAAACTCCAGAAATCCAGGACGTCTTCCTAGGCACCCTTTGCAAGTATGGCAAAAGGTGCCTAGGAATTCTTCTTTCCTTCTTACCTTGTATGCCCTGAATTTAATGAGAATGTTTCTAGTTGTAAATTTTGCTACAAAGATATCAGTCTGAATCAGTTACAGTGTTTTCAGGTATAAATAATAGAAAATCAGCACAAATGGGTTTACACAATAGAGAGAATCTATCTGCTGGCATAGAAACAGCCAATGTTCGGTAAATTTCAGGTGAAGATTGGTCAGGGCCCCAGTTTTCTTCTTTTTTTCCTCTGTGGCTCTCTCCCCTCTACCCTGTTCCACGTGCTGGCTTTCTTATCTGGTTAGCTTTCCTCTGGAGTGGAAAACAGGTTAAATGAATATTATTTACATGACTCAGAAGAGGAGAAAGTTTCTATTCCTCCAAACACAAAAAACCCTGGTGTTTACTCTGAGTAGAACATTCTAGGTCTCTTAATTCACTCTGAACCAATTGCTGTGGTTGAGCACGTGACTGGTCTGAGCCAATCACTGCACTGAACTATTGGTCACCCTTAAATGTTCACTTTGGTGGTGGGATAATATCAACTAACTCAGGGCTATCAGGAGCCTCCCTTGGTACAGGGGTGAAGGTCAGTTCGACCTAAAACCTTCATCATTCGTAATGGAGGAGGGATAGGTGGACATTGGGAAAGACACCATCTACTCCCATTATATAAGGTTAGTTTTCAATTAGTAATGAATACTAAATTTTGTTAAAATTTATTTTGGCATCTGTTGAGTTGGTCCTCTGGTATTTTCTACTTTTGTACATTAATATGTCATGTTAATGGGTTTCATAATTTTGAAAGGCCTTTGAATTAGAGAAGAAACCCCACTTAATTGTGGTATTCTATGCTTTTAATATGTTGTGGAAATTTCCATCATTGTTTTGATTAAATTCTTCTTCATGATAGTTATATGTGAGATTAGTCTAAAATTTTCTATTTTTCTGCTTTGTCAAATTTTAGTATCTGAGCTATGCTAGTTTTGAAAAAAAATACAATTTGGAAGTTATCCTTATTTCTCTAAGCTCTTAGAGGGTTTAAATAGTATCAGAATCATCTGTTTCTTGAACATTTGAAAGAACTTACCTTTGAGACCATCTGGACCTGGTGCTTTAGTGAAGAAGTTGCTTTTTAATAACTTTCGCATTTTCTCTCATGTTTGTACTGTCTTTAGGTTTTCCATCTCTTATGGAGTCAATTTTGATCACTTAGTGTTCCTAGAAAATGAATATTTAACTAATCTCTTAAAATTTATTTGTGCTAATTTCTTAAACATTCTCATTTTATTTCTTTTGGATCTAAAACACTTTCTCATGTTCATTTCTAATGTAGTGCCTTTGAGCTATTTGGCAATATTTCATCAATTTTATTGTGTCTTCCCTCACATAAACTACTTGTTAAATGTGTCTCAGGTCTACTGTTTTTGTTTTTAATTAATTAATGCCTTTTTCCTATTTCCTTGAAGTTATCTAGTTGATGTTTCCTAACTTTTTAAAGTACTTGCTTAATTTATTTGTTTTCATTCTTTGTTATGTGGCATGCTCCTAAATTGCAAGGCTGGCTGAGTAAACAGGATTTTCTAGTTATCAGACACAAAACTGAGATTAGAAATAGAACATCATGCAGAATATTAAAAGGAAGTAGCCAAGAACTAGTTAGGGGAGTGGCCATGATAAGAAGACAATAGAATTCAATGATCAGACCCTAAATACCTTTGGGGAGAGCACTTATTTGCAAAGAGCTATGCTTTAAGTAAGACCTTGTTTCAAAGGGGTGTTATGGAAAATGGAATCTCCTCCTGACCACAAGCTAGAGAAGAGTTGTGGGTTCTCTGCTGATGGGGGCAAGGAGAATAGTGCCTGACTGCCCCTAGACAAAGCTAAAGCAGCTTATGGCAACAGAGCACAGAAATGTTCCTAGAAAATCACAGCATTCCTGCTGATCAGAGCTGACACTGAATGGGGCCACAGAAGGCCAGGTAAAAAGAGGCTATGCCCAATAAACAAGAGTTCCAGCTGAAAGACCCAGTGGAGGAACCTCTTAAGAAACCAGGAAAATGTTCATGAGAATTAACTTTAACCACATCCCAAGTACAAAGATGTGAGGTCACCTTAGGAGAGTACTAGTCAAAAAAGTTTTCTAAACTCCTTTGCTCTCTTCCTTTCCTAAGGTTTCTGACCAAAATGGGCTGTAGATGGGAAAGACAAGAGAGGAATCAGGAATACTCTCAAGTACTTAAGACTATCATTATAGTTTGGATCATAAATGTCCCCCAAGAGCTCCCATGTTAAAAGCATGGTCCCACGTTAGCATATCGGGAGGTGAAAATTTTAAGAATTGGTCTTCATACGAGGTCTTTAGGCCATTGTGGGCATGCCCCTCCTGGGAACTGTGGGATTCCCCTGTCTCTTCCTCTTCTTCAGTTTTTCTTCCCTGCCATCAGGTGACTGGTTTCTCTCCCCTACACACTCTCTACCCTAATGCTCTTCTTACCCCGGGACCAATAGCAACAGGGTCAACTGATTATGGACTGAAGCCTGCAAAACTGTGAACCAAAATAAACCTTTTCTCTTTATAAACTTATTGTCTCAGATATTTGTTATAGTGACAAATCTGATGCAACTTCATGTGGTCCGTAAAATGATTGTATAAAAATATTTAACTAAAAAAAAATATTTAACTACCTGAGAGTTCCAAGAAAGTAACGAGCATGTGCATGTGTAGTCTTTGAGTACCTGGGCAGAGCAGACTAATGGGGCAGTCAAAAATAAAGACGCTTTTTTTTTTTCCCCCTTTGGTGCTGGGGATTGAACTCAGGGTAAAGACGCTTTTTACTGAAATTAGTTCTGCTTGTTCAACACACTGGTTATACTTGCTTGGTGATAGAAATGTTTTAAGAGTAAATTTTCCTCCTAGTGATCTTTCTAAGCATCGATATTTAGTATTTTCATTCTCGTATGTTCTCACCCTCCAGATGGGCTTCAATTCGAGATTTAATTTATTCTTTGATTCAGGAGTCATCTGTAAAAGAGTTTTCCTTCAGTTTTGAGCTGGTTGATTTGTGAGGGGATGTGTGGTCTTGGTTGTAGCTCTAAGCTTTATTGCATTGCAATTGGATGACCTGAACAAGACCACGGAGTCATAACTTACAGGAGGTTCCAAGGATAGTGCATAACGGGAAACGTTGCATATTATTACTGTTTTACATTTTTGCTTCATTGTGCTTTATTTTCTCTCCTTCCTCTGGAAATCTCATATCTTCTCTCTCTACCTCATAACTTGAAATGTCACAATAGTTTATGGTAATGGGGGTCTTTACCGTTTAATATGCTTATTCTTTGGATTTTAGTGATCCTTCTTGGGGGGTCTTCTTTGATTTTATTTCTTTCTTTCATGAGCTGGTCCTGCTCATTTTCTCTGCTCAGTCTGGAGCTTCAATTAAATATCTGACTGCCTGACTAGACTCCTAGCACTGCTGTTTTTTCCTAATTTCTTCCCTTTTCCTTTATGTTTTCCTTTCTTGCAGATTCCTTATAATTTAGCCTCCAAATATTCTACTGATTGGTAAAACAGAATGCAACAACTGAGAACATTACTAAGTGAAAGAA